>CABHPQ010172882.1:34235-74774 GCA_902168405.1 Peromyscus aztecus
CCCCCCCCAAAAAAAATCATCTTTTGTAGCTAGAGTTTTCTCCAGTCCTGCCTGGCCCATGGTCAGGACAAATCTCTCTGACCCGCCAGTCCCGCAGCTGCTCAAACCCAACCAAGTAAACACACAGAGACTTATATTACTTATAAAATAAACTGTATGGCCGTGGCAGGCTTCTTGCTAACTGTTCTTTTTCTTAAGTCAACCCATTTCTATTAATCTATAAATTGCCACGTGGCTCTTGGCTTACCAGTATCTTAACATCTTCTCATGGTGGTGGCTCTCTCTCCTCAGCCTTCCACTTCCCAGAATTCTCTCTGCTTGTCCCGCCTATACTTCCTGCCTGGCTACTGGCCAATCAGTGTTTTATTTATTAACCAACAAATTTAACATACAGAACATCCCACAGCAATCTTTGTGTAGAAATCATATAGGTTTTTTTCCTCTTAATGTCATAGTTACAGAGGTCAGATTACATGACAAAGAGGCTGTGGGTTTGGTCTGGCTATTGGAATTGAGAGGCCTTTGAGACATTGTTTAGAACCTGCTTCTATGAGGGGAACCCCACTCATAGATCCCCTGGGACCACCTCCATCTCCTCCTTCATGTAGCTCTGGTCTCCTTCCTCTCTTGTCCTTTCCCCTCTACCTACCACACAGGTGTTCTTCCCTTGCCTTGTTCTGTTCTCTGCTGGACTCTGTTCTCCTTCTCTCTTTGGTCTCCCTTCCACACTTACTTCTCTTCCTCCACAGGAGCTTTTACCCAGACCACCACTGAGATGCAAAGAACATGCATACATTGATTCATGGGAGTAACGTGATTGTAGTGTAACCCAATGGTCAGTCAGAAAGTATTTCTGGAAAATGTACGCTGATGTCACTGTCCAGGCTGTGGTAGTCTGAACCAGAATGGCCCCAATAGGCTCATATGTGAATGCTTGGTTCCCAGTTAATGGAACTGTTTGGTAAGGATTAGGAGCCGTAGCTTTGCTGGAGTAGATATGGCCTTGTTGGAGGAAACCTATCACTTGGAGTTAGCTTTGAGGTTTCAAAAGTCCATGCCAGACCCAGTCACTGTCTCTCTCCGCCAGCCATCTGTGCCTCAGAATGTAAAGCTGTCAGCTACTGCTCCAATGCCATGCCTATCTGCTTTCTGCCATGATGATCATGGACCAACCCTCTAAAACTATAATCAAGCCCCCAGTTAAATGCTGTCTTTTATAAGAGTGTCTCTTCACAGCAATAAAATAGTACTAAGACACAAGCTGTGCTGTAAGTATGCATTGACCTGTTTGCCATGCACAGCAGAAAGTGGAAGTGAGTGGACACTGTTTGGAACTAAGCACCCGAAGCATTGCCTTCTGGCCCTGACACCTGTGAGGCCCCGCCCTCGCTATGAAGCACTCTGGGCCTAGCTTGCTTCACTGCTTTTAACATTTAGAGGAATTGATTTTTAAGCACTTACATCTTAGGAGGCACTTTTCTGATATTCCTGTCTACTGCCTCTTTATTGAAAAGTTTTACGGGAACAAAGAGGCCGTTTCCTCTAAATGTTTTTGTGCATTTACTATATTGGCCATTGGCTTTTACACACAGGTACCTAATGAGGGCTTTTCACTTGAGAGTTAATTAGACATTGTATAACTTTGTATATGGCTTTCTTCCCCAGACTCTATTTTTTAACTGTGTGAACTGTGGATGTTGTAATCAGAGTTTCCGGCCTACCAGCCATTGCTCTGATTCACACTTTTCTACTAATGTCGGTATTCTGAAGGAATACAGAAGGAGAAGCCATTGGCATGGTGAAAATGTGCTACAGGTTGATGCAAGGAGCTTTTCTTGAATATTTTAGAACACAGACATTGTGCCCCAGTGTTCGTTTTGGTCTCTTATCCATTCAATGAATGAAATATATTGAAAATTTCCTTTAATTCCTTTTTTTTTTTTGCTTGTTTGTTTGTTTTTTGTTTTTTTCGAGATAGGGTTTCTCAGTGTAGCTTTGGTGCCTGTCCTGGATCTCGCTCTGTAGACCAGGCTGGCCTTGAACTCACAGAGATCTGCCTGGCTCTGCCTCCTGAGTGCTGGGATTAAAGGCATGCACCATCACCCGGCCTTGCTTTAATTCCTAAATTTTTTTATTTTTTTTAGATTTTATTAATTTTTTATTTTATGTGTATGGTTGTTTTGCCTGCATGTATGTCTGTGCACCTCATACATGCAGTGCCCACAGAGACCAGAAGAGGGCACTGGATTCTCTGGAACTGCAGTTGCAAAGGATACTAGGAATTGAACCTGGATCCTCTGGAAAAACAACCAGTGCTCTTAACTGCTGAGCCAGCTCTCCAGCTCTCCTTCAATTCTTATACAATCTGTGTGTGTATGTATGTATATATATAGGGCTGAGAGGTGGCTTAGCTGAGAGATGGCTCACCAAATGTCAGGTGCATATACTATTCATCACTTTTCCTTAGACATATTTCTGTACTTATTTAAATAAAGTGAGAGGTAAAAATGTTTCTTGTTATTTACACTGAAAAATAAACTTTCCTGTACCTGTATAAAGTTTCCACCTCAGTCTGTCTCTTACTTGCTCGTTTAAAAATTCCTTCTCCCAGGAAAAACAGACCTTTTACCCATAACTTCATATTTTACTGTCATCCTGTTTTTACTTTAATCAAAGGCTTTCTGAATGAACACCAGTGACTGTTGCCAAATAAATATGTGTGCCTAAATGGGGATAATGTGCGTTTTCTCATACATGTTCTTGGAATCCTCATCCAGTTTTCCCCACCATCTCCCTGCACTTCTGGTTTTTCAAATTCTTCTTCTTTGGGTCTTTCTTACCCACTCTAGCTGTCTCTTTACCTTTCTTCTGTATCTTACAGTGGAACCTCAGCCAGTGATTCTGTGTTGCGTGAAGAACCAGGAGCATAAGACACTTAGAGCTGACTGGTCTCTAGACATTCTTCCATTTAGGTTTTGCTTCCATGTTTTCAGAAAAATAAATACATAAAATTGGCCTGAGAAAATTAAGTGGTTACCTTTCTAGATGGAATGGATTGAGTGAGGGTTCTGGAACTCTGCATTTGATGAGGTCAACTGTGGCTGTCAGTCACCATTGTAAAATCATAAAAGTATGGAGATGAGAAAACTCTAGTTTTCAACTTTTTGAAAGTAATAAAGCCAGATGATTTAAATCCCATACCAGTAAACATTACGTCTATGTAAGGAAAGAAGCAATGAATGGATTAGTTGGAAATGGATATTTGAGCATGTAGAAAGAAAGCAAAGTACATGATTGCTAGTACCAGCTCCATTGAGAATGCCTTATCTGTTAGTCTGATCTTGTTTTTCCTGAAGGTTGCTCATGTAGTGAGTCAGAAAAATACTGTTAGTGTAATGTATAGAGTAAAGCTCTTGACAAGGCCTTTAGGACACTTAGGATTGTGCTGAAAATGTGGCCCACAAGTCTTACGCTAAACTGTGTGTCCTTATTGTCTGGCCTATTGAAAAACATTATTGTGCAAGTACTACATGTTCATAGCAGACGTTTATGGCAGCTAAGGAAAAATAATAACCCTCTGTCCGAGAGTACTTTTGTTACGTTAACCAGCACTGACTAGTGCGTATCCCTTGCCTTCATGCCTCAGATGCAGTCTTAGAACTGTATAGAATTTGTAATTAATGGGACCTTCTCTGCATGCTGCTGGTAACTCATTTCAGTTTTGGTTCATGTTAAAAATATTAGCGTAGCAGTAGACTTAGAAAATTATTTTATGTTACGTACCTTATTTCATCATATTTTCTTTCATAATTTTAGAGATTCTCCAGTTAAGCATATAGGTATTTTTCTAACACATTGTAATTATGAGCATTCTTAAACTGGTACCACAGTTTCCCTACTTTTAAGCAGCTGTGTGCACATCAGGGTCCCACTCAGCCCACTTCTGTAAAGTGGGTTTTGGTGATTGGCTGGTACAGCATCTGATAGGATGTTAACTAGCATTGAACTGCTCTACTCTCCTGGGATTGCCAAAGTTGGGACGGGAGGAAAGTTGTAGGCTGGGGTTTTGTGGTGCAGGTCTTTGTGTCATCTTGCTAATCAGTGTGTGTTCTAGACACTGTCCCTGGCAGAGAAGATGACAGTCACATATTTTTCTGGGACTAACTGATTAACTATTGGAGAACTGATTTAAAAAATAAAAACACTTTGTTGGGGTGCTAAATGGATTTTATTACTTGTTGATCTTTACCCTAAGGAGCTGAATGCTCTGCCCTCAGCTGGCATTTAACCCTCTTTACATATTCATAAGCAAAAACTTTCAAATGCTAGCTTTTTCAAGTTTGTGTTACCCCTTGAAATAATTTTGTAAATAGTATGAAATAGCTTGGTCATAGAAGAGACACTTGGGAATGCTGTTGAAGTCGAAATTGCTGAGTGATGTGCTCTGCCTCTGAAGCAGCAGACATCCTTCACTCTGCTGATGGCCTCCTAGCTCACATCTTACCAACTGAGGAAGCATATGGGCTTCACATTAAAGTGTCCAAAGCAACGCATCTCACTGCTTCACTGCAGCAGAGTAGAGGGGAAAGTGAAGATGCTGGAGCCAGCTTTGGGTTTGAACTCTGGATCTGCTACTTGCTAGCTGTGAACCCGTGAGCAAGTTCCTCTCTGCCTCAGTTTTCTCACATAATGAGATAATGAAATAACGTGCCTGTTGTTAATGTTTATGTGCACAGCGTTCTGAATGATGACTGACACATGGTGATTACTTAATAATGTTAGCAATTGTGACTATCATTGTCATTTATTATTACTGCAATCAAAGTCTGAACCACCATTTCAAATAACTTCTGTGATATATCTCAGATTATAGAACTGATCTGCTGAAAAGTCTCTAGAATTATCCATGTAACTCAGGACAAAATCCCCAAGTCCTCTTCATAGTGCCCTGTGGGTTGTGACTTAGTCAGTTTTTTTGCCTCTTCCTGGGGTCTCTTCCCTTTTCGGGCCGTTGTTCAGAGAGAGGGTCTTGTTCTTTCTGGCACTCTTCCCTGCTCTGCACCGTCCCACTCCCAATTTTTAATTGTTTTTACCACTTTAATTTTCCAGTTTCTTTGTTTTTCCTATCCGATTGGGTTGGGTTGGAATGCTGGTGATGGCATCCAGGGCCTTGTACATGCTAAGCAAATGCTCTGCCATATCTGTTTAGTGTCTATGTCATGTGGGCTCCAGGGATCGAACTTAAGTCCTCTGGTTGGCAGCCTTTACCCTCCAACCCATTCTGGGCCCTGCATGGTTCTGATGTTGGCAGCTTATTTAAAGGATGATGTTACATATTCTCCCCCTCCGAACAAAGCATTGTATTTTTCTTAAAATATCCTAAAGAAGTGGATCTGTAACTGTTATGTACCAATTAGAACTTTCTACAAAGAAGCATGTGGTGTGAGAATTCTAAGAGTAATCAACACGGTATCCCTTCCTCCACCCCACTAAACAAAACAAAACAGAAATAACAAGATTGTGGTGACTAGGACCATGTGAAAATATCACATCTCCATGTTCACAGCAACCCATGCAGATCATAGTAAGTAGCAGTTAGATGGATCATTAAGGGAGTATTTGAAGAAAGCAGAGCTTTATTTTCACGTGACAAAAAACTGTTTTATAATAATGGGTAAAACATTTTACAGTTTTTGCAGATGAAATCTTCTTTTCATGGTAGTCTATATTAGTTTCATGGTAATCTGGCAATGTTGTAATAGAGCATTTAAAAATATTTCTTGCTAACTAGCCAGTTTATTGAACCTTCCTTCAATTCCTTACAATTCTGTGTTCATTATTTAAGATATAAAACTAAAATGGGCTGGAGAGACAGCTTTGTGGTTAAGTACACTGGCTGCTTAAGAAGACCCAGCTTCAATTCCCAGTGCTCACAACCATTTGCAACTCCACTTCTAGGGGATCTGGTATTCTCTTCAGGATTCCAGGCACCAGGCATGCAAGTGGTACACGTACATACATTCAGGCAAAACACACACACAAATTTATTTAATTATGTAAGTTACCTAATGTGGTTTTCATTCTTTTTAAATTTCTTTTCCTGTATTTACATTTTTAAGTAGGATGTTTGTTTTCAGTTGGGAGAGTATGTTTCTTTTAAACAGTAAGTTATGCTGTGAGAAATACCCAAGATGGTAATAATTTGGGGAGAACTTTGGGACCACAGTAAGTTATCAAGTGACCTTCAACTTTGACAGATATGCTTGAAGCTGAAAGCAAAGACTTTACTGACTTCAAAACCATTTTTGTTGAGATGAGTTAAAATGAAAATAACATAATGTTAAGACTCAACCACTGACCAGTTCTTTTAGGAATGAGAGCATCAGCTTTGCACAGAAAAGCTGTGTTGTGACAGTATGTCTTAAGAAAATAAAAGAATTAGATGCTAGGCAGTCTCGCAAACCTTGCCTGTGAGGCAACAGGCCGTCTCCCCCTGCACAGTGCCTACTTTATTTTGAAGTGAGCTATGTCTTAGGGTCATTGTCTCTAAGAATTGCTTCCTGTTAGTCACTCACCTTTTGAAAGTGTGTGTTTCCACATACACAAGACAGTCTGCAGTTGTTACAATGTGTCTCTTAGACTAGATACTCATAATTCCTATATTTGTTTGACTTATGAATTTATCTTTCCTTTTAGGTAAGGAAGATGAATATCCAAAGAAACCCTTGGGGCAACTTCCACCTGAGTCTAATTCTGCTTGTATTAATCAGTTGAGCAATGGACAAAGAAGTGCTGGCAGGCCCAGCCCCCAAATAAGCAGCAGAAGAGAAGGTGGATCACCTCACAAAAAACACGAGCATTCCCCTGCCCACCGCAGCAGAACTGGTACCCCAGAGAGAGTCGGGCAACCACGGCAGAAGTCAGTGGATGACGATAGTAAAAATCTGAAGCATGAGGCAGACTTTCAGAGAAAACCTTCAGTGGGTCCACAGGACAGTTCCAGGCACTATAACCATGCAGCTGCTAACCAAAATAGCAATGCAATTTCAAACATCAGAAAGGAATTTATGCCCAAATGGAAAAAACCATCAGATGCCTCAGCTATTGAAAGAACTGCTAAATATGCCGTCGAAGGCAGAAGTTCCTCAGTGTACCCTACCCCTTCAGCTGCCGTCCCAAGTTCCGCTGAGACGCGAATGTCCAACTCCAGGCCAAAGATGAAGGTGTTTGATGGCAGTGATGGGAAGCGGGGTTCTAATGCTTCACAGTATGACAATGTGCCCGGGAGTGAAAACGAGAACGGAGCATCTGTGGAGGAGGCGTCAGAACGGACTCACCCTCACAGCCCAAGAAAGCACACTGAGCCAAGCTCCAGCCCATCAAAAGTACCCAACAAGTTTACTTTTAAAGTGCAGCCTCCCGGCCATGTACGATATCCATCCCAGTTAGAAGGGGAGGATCACAGGGTTGCATATCCACCCTCCTACAGCAACCCCCCTGTTTACCACGGAAATTCTCCAAAACATATCCCTATTGCCCACAGCAGCTTTGTGTCCCCACAGATCAGCCCTGGGACTCAAATTAATCCTTCCAGGAGACCGTATGGCTCTTCTCTTTCAGTTGATATTTCTCCGGAGAAGTCTTACAGCCGCCCAACTCCTGTTGTTCTACCATCTAGTCGAATTGAAGTTCTTCCCATTGACATTGGTGCTGGGGGATATGCAGGCAGTTCAGGCTCACCAAAGAACGGAAAGTTCATCCTTCCTCCAGTGGATTATTTACCGGAGAGCAGAAAGTGGTCAGAAGTTAACTATACATACAGACCTGAGATACACGGACAATCATGGACTCGAGATCCTAGCCGGAGCCACTTAAGCAATTTACCAAAATATGCAGCCTTTCAACATGTACCTTTTCAGGACCATGGCCTTCCAGAAGTATCTGTAGACAGTCCAGTGAGGTATAAACCTTCACCAACTGTGGAAGATGCCAGTTCTCCTGGGTATCAATATGCAGGGCCCTCACCTCCAGCACATCACTACAGAAATAGAGAGGGACTTTCTATTCAGGAATCAGTATTGCTGTGAGAGTTTGGCTGTATTCACTGAAGACAAAAGAATAGATACCATATGATAACCACATTGCTATGTTTATAATTGCCAAAGCAGTATTTTATACTATTGTAAACAACTCATGCAGTTCCAGTGTATGTCAGTACGAGAGTGTGGAAATGCTTCATCCCACGTAGATGCTGCTGAAGATGGGTGTTTCAATTGCATCGTCACTGAAACGTTAATAGGAGAGTCAAAAGCTGGAAACATAGCAATAGCATTCAGGGATGCGCACACAGTGAGGTTCTAAATGTTGTTTCATCATATCTTCCCTTCAGACCGAATGTTTTCACTCTGTGGATACATTCTGTTCTGACTGCTGTTAGAAACCACTGAGACGCCGTAGAGGAGATGTTCTGAAGGCTGCCGCTCATTTTTTAATAGACGTGACAAACACCCGTGCATAGATTTTAATCACAGAATTTAGGAATGTTTTTTAAAACTACCTTTAGTCTAGATCCATAAAATAACTATGGTTTTTTTCCCCCTTATCTTTCTGCCCACCCTGACCCTGTCATATTTTAACCTAGGTTCTAAACTGAAACTGACTTTATGAGTCCTACATCTCACAGAATATCTTTCTCCTTCTTTTACTGCCATTTTATCTCTACCCGGAAAGTAAAGACACTGGGGAGAAAGGCTAACCACTTAATGGTGCTTAAAATATGGTCAGTCAGCTTGAGTGTGTGGCTCTGGTCTGGCCTGCGCACGCATCTGCCTGCTCCTTGCCAGGTGCAAGGGACTGGCTGCAGAAGGAGCTGGAAGTCACAGACCCTGCAACACTCACTCCAGGCAGTGGAAGGTTGCTTTTCAAGTTCATTTGAAAGAAGTATTAACCATAATGCTACTCCACACTCTGCTTCAGGTTTCACAGGGCCCCAGGGGAACCGTTCACATGGGCTTTTTCTGCCACTCAGTCTTTACTGAGTGTAGTGGGTGGATATCACTACACTTACTGGGCCATTACATTATCCTGGTCAAAAGTATGAAAAATACCCTAATTATTTATAAGCATCTAGAATTTTGATCTTTGTAAAAAAAAAAAAAATTACATAGTATGTTTCTTAGTTTTTTGAAAAATTTATCAGTGAAAAATAATTGAGGTTCATGGTTTAAAAAAAATTAAAATATGCTATCGTACACCACTGTTACCAAGACACTGACATGCTAGGTTCTCCAAGACAGGGTGTCTTTGTCTGTGTGGATGCGTCTCTCATCGTTAACCTTCTTGTATCTGAATATCAGAAAGTAGGAAGTCCAACAGTGATGGCCCCCTCCTCCACATTGGGGATTTAAGCATTTGAGGTACAAGAATATATCTTAAGAGGAAAGTAACATTTGTCTAGCTAGCGAACGTGACTATTTTTTATGTATATAATGATTCTAATGTAATTTAATCAACGTGGTAATGATGTTATTAAGTGTGGAAACAAATGCAGTGTATTAAAGGTGAACACCACACTGAAACTCCAGCTCCTGGTTTAGATCATGTGGAAGGTGAGAAATAAATGTATAGATAAATGTAGTTGAGGATATTAATTACAGTTCTTAAAGTATGACTCTGTGACTTACAAGGAACCAAGCTGTACAATTTAGTTTATGATGGCAGCATCTATGCCGCTCCAGAAAGTATATATCATAGTGGTAAATAATGTAGATTATATATATATATATATATATGCAACATATATATCACACACTATTTTCTTATGTCATCTATGGCATTTTTTATCTGTATACTTTTTGATGTGATTGTTTTTAACATGCTAAAAGTAATACACATATTTTGTTCTGTGTCTTCTATGTGCAGTTTTCATGTGGCAAGTGCTTTGTCCTGGTGCTTGCAGGGCCAAGCAGATGTCCTTCTGTGCTTCCCCCACAGCATCTTACACATGCCACAGTTCTCTGCCTTCATCTCCAGGGAGACCATGTTTAGAACCGCATCACCTTTCCTTGGTTTAAGTAATAATGGCAATAAGGTCTTCCCCACTATAAAATGCATCTCTGTTAGTTTTTAAGTAGGAAATTTTAATTTAAAATTATTTTGCCGCTATACAATTTTATTATTTTAAATTTATTTTTAAATAAAAGAAATGATAACATAAATAATATTGACAAAGTGATTCAAAATATATGTATAGAATACATTTGCTGGGCTGGAGAGATGGCTCAGAGGTTAAGAGCACTGGCTGCTCTTCCAGAGGTCCTGAGTTCAATTCCCAGCAACCACATGGTGGCTCACAACTATCTGTAATGAGATCTGGTGCCCTCTTCTGGCCTGCAGTCATACATGCTGTATACATAATAAATTAAAAAAAAAAAAAAAAAGAATACATTTGCTGAGGACATTCCAGGCATAGCAGTCAGTTTTGATCTGTAACTGCATGCCTGTAGTGTATTTGCTATGGTATCTTTGCCCAGTAGGATGAGTGAGCATTTGGGGTGGCATTGTAGGTTTCCTAAGAATGAGCCCTGCTGATTTTTAGACTTAACTAGTGAACTTAAGTTTTTGTTTTTGCTTTTGTTTTTTTCTGCTCACGTTTCACCCCAGAGTACTTAAATCATATCTTGGTAGAACCCAGGTATTAGATAACTGTTTTTCCCTCATGTCTTAATGCTTTTATCGTGAAACTCTCTTTAAGAAAAATGCTCACCAAGTTGTCTTGTGGGATATTGTGTTTGTTGTTATTTCTGTTTTTGAAGACAGAGTCTTGCTATCCATCCCTGCTTGACCAGAAACTCACTATGTATACAGGGTTAACCTTGATGTTGAAGTGATCTTCCTGCATTAGCCTCCAGAGTGCTGTGGTTACAGGCATGCACCTCCATTTTACTTGGTACAGGGCTTTTGAGTGGTGGGGATTGAACCCATGGTCTCAAATGCAAACACTACTGGTGAACTACCTTTTAAAATTCTTTGAGGTCAGACATTCATTTCAGAGTTTAAAAAGTGATGTCAGGAAAGTTAGGAAAAAGTCCACTGGCAACAGCATTATCAGCTGTCTGTAAATTTTATGAACTAGTCATGGCTGAATAGCTTCAAGGAAGAAGGTGCGACCTTCTTCCTTCCTGACCGCTTACACCACTCCTTCCAAATAGAGCCGTGAGATCGCCATTTTCCTTCAGTGGTCTTTTCTGCAAAGCCCAGGCTATTTAAAGATCTAAGCAGTGAGAAAACCCTGGTCTAGCTTCATCTGACTAGTCAACATTTTGAGCAGCTAGAACTCACATGGACTGTTTTCACACTTGACAACATGAAAGGATTATTTTGAGTGCACAGATAATCCTGAACAGTTGCCACCTTAACGGTCTTACTAAATTTTCTGATGTGTGAGCATGGGATGACTGTCTGTTTTGAGCTGTAGTCTCAGTGTTTTGTGGGTTTGGTGTGTTTTTTTACAACTTTTCTGGAACTGTTGCTGTTTTATTCTGTGTCATCAGAGCTGTTTTCTTCAGACCCTGTTCCCTGCAACCTGCTCTGCCATTGAAGGAGAGGAAAGCTTGGCTTATATTCCCAGGGTGTTGGGGAGCTGGAGAATTGGGGCCAGTATCCCATCAAAAGAATCCTTGAGTCAGTTTCAGTTCAGTGGCAGAGCAGCTTCTGTTGTGACATGTGGAGTTTGAGGATTGGGAGTGGATGGTTGTCATCCTCTGATAGACATGTGGTTGTTCCAGAGAGAATGGGGACTTTGCCAGTATAAGGGAACAAAAGTCACCAGAGAGTACATGCCCTGGAGAAGATGGTCAAGCAAAGCAGTCACCCACATAGCAGAGTTACCTGAGGGGAGTGGCAGCCATGTTGTGTGCATCTCAGTTGGGCTGTGTAGGCCGGAGGCTGGTAGATCGCATGCTAGGCCATTTGCTGTTCAGTGGTTGTGTGACATTGGGCAATTCTCATTCCCTTTCCTGTCCTCACTGTCTCAGCTATAACATGCAGGCATTTGAGAAGTATGGGTGGAAGAGAAGACAGCCATGATTGGATTGAGTGACTGGAGTTAATAGTGATAGTGATGAGTTTTGTGTCTGTACCAGCTGCTCTGCTAAGTCCTGGTAGAAACTGCAATGTTGGAATCCCTTCATGGAGCTTCCATTCTGACCCACTTCCTCACCTATAAACTGAAAGTGGTCCCCCCACCCCTCACCCTGGGTCCCGTTTCCTAGGACTGAAGTGCTTGGCGCAGTGTTGTGAACTCATACCATTCATACCATGTTGTCTGTGATTATATGCCACCATAGCACTGGACTTTAGTGGCCAGGAGGGATTTGACCTTGCTTTAATGGGGTTGAGAATTTAGTGAGAAGCCCAGGGGTAAAGGCAGTCAACTTGCATGTGATGTAAGAGGAAAAACACAGTTGAGACTTGAGATTGTGGCAGCCTCTCACCAATGGTGGTGGTATAAAATGCAGCAGACATGCCCTTTGATGTGGGGCTGAAAAGTCTGTTTGGATTTGACCAGGAGGAGTGCTTGCTGGCCTGCTGTCTTCCTAGAGCCACAGTCAGATAGATCACAGCGTTTGCAAGCCCCTTAACAGGTTTGGATGAGATGACATGGACAGTTACGGAAATGAAGGATGAGGTAAGGCAGGAAAAGAGGAGGAATGTACTGTAGTGGAGTACATAGAGAGGTTGCCTGCTGCATTCTCAGGGATCTCTCTCGCTGGGTTGCCCCTTGCTTCTGGTCCAGTTCCTTCTTGTACTCAGAAGTATTAAACGCTGATTATTAAACTTTCTGTAATGCAGACTTGACTTTATTTGGAGGAAACCGCAGTCCAAATACAGAGCAGGCAGCACGGAGCAGATTATGGGTGAGCATCAGCTTGGTGGAGCAGCTGTTTAAATGCTGCCACCACGAGTGCTGCACGACGAGAGTGCGACAAGGAGCGCGCACATGTGCATGAGTGGGAGAGGGGAGCTCTTCCACACGCTAAGTATAAGGCAGCAGCAAGCAACGGCTTGCAGAAAACTGGGTCTTCTTGAGGGAGTTAATGAGCTCTGCCACTGATCTGTGGCTGCAGTATTGGCAGGTGCCTGAGCCCGTCTGGGACTCGGTTTTCAGATGTGTGCACAGTGGCAAACAGAAAATGGGAGTCTGAGAATAGTTCCTGCTGCTCCCTAGTCTGAGGGGAGGGTGCCTCCACTCCAGGCTGCTTTCCGCCTCTGCAGGGACCTTGAGTGCCAAGTGGTAGGAAAACTATGGTGAGTGGGAAGACCCTGTTTGGGGAGCAGATAGTAATGGGGAAGACATGTGTTTACCTACTTACGTGGCAAGGACCAGGGAGGAGTGGTACCCAGAGCCATGAGTGCCATAAAGTGATCACCTTGGCCCAAAGGTGACTCTCAAGAGAAAAGATGGGACTTGAAGTGGCTGTGTGTTGGGAGTAGCCAGGAGAGCATTCAGAGGAGATGCTTATAGCCATGAGAGGCCAGGCAGCTATCGAGTACTGATGTGGGTGCAAACAGCTGATTCTGAGAATATAGACAGATTTACCTTAGCATCATGAATAATGGTGCCCGTGAATAGTCACCATTAGCATAGCATAGTCTCAGTGGTCTCATAGTCTGCATTTGTTAGTTTGGTACAGTGGCCTAGAGGCCATTAAGTCTGTACAATAGCTTGAATTTGGCACTTAGTAGCATGATTTTGGGCAAATTACATTCCCCCTCCTGGCTTCACTTTCCTCTGTTGCCAGATGTATGAAGGACAAGTCAGGGGAGGCCATGGATCTCAGCCTTAGCTGGAAACAGTCTTGAAAGACTTCTGCTGTCCATGCCCAGCCCAGTGAAGTCACAACCTCGGAGAAGGGCCCAGAAATTGATTTTTGTCTGTTTGTTTTTAAGTTAATCAGTGGTACAACATATGTCATGATTTAATAATCTAATCCTTAGAATTATTACAAGAACAATTTAGGTTCTTGTAATAAAATTCTATGAGAATATTCTTCAGGAAACTGGAGAGAACCTTGAGCTTTACACCCTTGGTGAGAAATCACGAATGGCCCACCACGGTTAACAAGAAAAGCAGTTTGGCCCTTGGAGAAAGAAAGATGTCCCTCCCTTAGTTTTCTTTCCAAATTCTTCTAGCTCCCATATCTTGCTTCTGTTAGTACCAGGGAACCACCGTATAATCCTATTAGAGGATTTTTATGTGAGGTTTGGAGTGATGATGCTGAGAACAGAGGCTGGGAAACAAACTGGGAGTGTCTGCTTTCCTGCAGCCTTGCTAGGCTGGGGAGAACTGGGAAATGAGACTTGTGTCATTTGTAAGTCAAAGAATGAGAAGGGGTGGATACTCCACTAGCTAGGGAAGCGTCTGTGTCACTGACAGTTAAAGGATGTTTCCCATTTAGACTAGCACAATACTCCATGGAAAACGGGCCATTAGTAGCAAAGGAAGATGGATCTACAAGGAATCATGCTACTAAACCTGCTCCAAATCCCCATTTAACAGAGAACTAAAATCTCAGTGATTGGCAGCAGTGGCATTCCAAAAATGTGGACATTTCTAGCACCAGAATTTACATAGTGCTTTATTAGGTCAAGTAATACATACATACTTCTTAAACGATGTTTTGCACTGTACTTTGCAATAAAACAAAACAGTAAAAACAACCTGAATGTGGATAGGTGATAGGTTGTTATGTTACTCTCCTATAGAGAATACTCTTGATTTTAAAATGTGATAGAAAAAGATAACAGGGTTATCCTGACTAGTGCCACAAAAAAAATATTCTTTGCCCCCTCATTGGTCTGCTAGGACAGGTTTGCCTCAGAAACACAGTGTCAGAGGTGAAAATGGATTGGAGATGAGTGGTTTGGAGACTGAGCCATCAGGAGGACTATGAGAAGTCCTATTTGCAAAAACTTTGGGAGCAAACAGTGAAAAACCATTAGAATAGATGGACAAGACTTGGGGAGCCACACTGGAACACAGCAGAGAGGTAATAAGGGGCAAAAGCAGAAGGCCAGAGTAGTGTCTGGTAAGATGGCTCAGTGGTTATGAGCACTTGCTCTTCCAGATGACCCGAGTTCAGTTCTCAGCACCCACACTGGTTGGTTCACAGCCACCTATAACTCCATTTTCAGCCTCTGAGGGTGCATGCACATGTGTGTGCACACACAATACATCTTGCAGGGGGGGGGTAACTTAAGCTTTCTTTGCTTTTAGCATGTTAGAAAGTGAAGACCATGACCCAGACTTTGAAAATAGTGATTGTAATGATTTAAAGGCAGATATCTCAGAAATATGAAGACCTTAAAATATGGAACGTCTCAGATCATATGCTTCTCTTTATGCTAAATATATCAATGTTGGGCTTAATAGATATTTTTAAAAGCATGTCTTTTAAAAGACTGGGAAGCCAGTCTTTCTAGCCTTTGCCAACCCTGTTCAGAAGCAAGAGAAAGGTATTGAACCCAGAAAGGAAGTGGAAGAGGTCTTGAAATATGGCTTGTTCCATATTTTAAACATCACCAGATTAGGGCACAGTTAGTTATATGCTTGCATTTTACCAAGTATGTACCAAGAAAAGCACAAACTCAGAAGCAAATAGTCCTTAAACTGAACGAGTAGAGTGCTTGCCAAGCATGCATGAGGCCCTGGGGTCGATTTTCAGCACCCCATAAACTCAGTGTGGTGACACACCTGTAATCCCAAAACTTTAAAGGTGGAGGAAAAAAGATGAGAAGTTGAAAGTCATCCTGGGCTAGCCGAGTGAGTTCAAGGCCAGCTGGGGCTGCATGAGACCCTGTCTCAAAATAAAACAACAACAAATCCTCTATATTGATTCATTAACCCACTTTACAAATCAATGAAGAGCTGTGTGGTAAGTGTCAGTCTGCACAGCACTTAGGAGCTCCTAAATGAGTGTGTGTCTCGGTACTGGACAATATGATGGGAACATGTGGTTGTAGGAAATTAAATTCTTTAGACAAACCAGATGCTAAGCTTCTGCCCAAAATCAATATGCTGTCTGAAGTCCTGGAGACTAATAAACATACCATAGCTACTAATTTATGGATAGGTTTTTGGAAGTAACTTCAGAAAAGGAATCCAGGCTTGAAGTCGCTTTTGAAATGCCAGATGAAGTGTGTGAGTTTAATCAGAGGCCTGAAAAGGGAAGTGTAATTAATGATCTACTGTGATCTATGAGTTATGTCTGAAATAAGCTAAGAAGTTCAGGCAGTGAGAACATGATTGAAGCTGATGGAAGAGATTGTGACCACTGCAGAGAAATCTGGAAGTTCTTTTAGGATAGAGTTTGATAATGAGCAGCAGGATAAGATGCTTGCCCAGAATTTAATCACCTAGATATTTCATGTGAGGACAAAGAAGCCATAAAGAACCTGGCCCAACCCAGAAACTGTCCCACAGCTCAAAAACTGTCAGAGATCCCTCAAGACACCTCAGGTCACACCCAGTGCTACGAGGCTCAGTTCTCTCTCACTGGTCTCAAACTAAATGGTTCTTAAAATGTGATCATTATTGACGTGTGTGACATTGGTGGGGGTGCGGTTCAGGCATGCTTGTGGAAGTCAGGAAACTTTACTGGACAAGCCAGGCTAGTTGGCCCATGTGCTCTGGAGATTGCCCTGCCTCAGCCACCCATCTCTATGTGGCCTGCTGGGATTTCAGACGCTTGAGCTATTGCATTCAGCTCTTACGTGGGTTCTGGGATAGGAACACGGGTCAATAGGCGTGTACAGCAAGTGCATTTACCCACTAGGCTATTTCTGCAGCTGAAATCCCTGGACTAGGCAAGAGCCAGGTCTCACCATCCTCAACTGTATAGTCCTTTCTTGTCACTGACCAGACAGAAGCCTCTTAGGAAGGAAGGATTTATTGGTGTTTATAGTCTGAGAGAGGGTGGCCATCGTGATGGAGAAGGAATGGCAGAGGTCATGGCAGTGGAAGCCTGTGGCTGGGACTCCTGACACCTCTGTGGGCCCAGAAACAGATCTCTGGCCTCTGTTGGCCTGCTTTCCCGTGGCCCATTTCCTCCAGTTAGACCTTACCTCCTAAAGGTTCCATAGCCTCCTAGGACAGCACTGCTAGCTGAGAACCAAATGTTCAAACGTGAGCCTGTGGGGGACATGGCACATTCAAACCACACCACCAACTCCTGCTTCGTCTCTATGCACATTTAAAACAGTGACTAGTTAACATGCTCCCGCCCCAAGCCTTAGACCCAGAGAAGACCAGAAGCCAGATACTGTAAAATTAGCCAAGCAGTCAGCAAGATTCCAGAAGTGGTATTTTGATCTAGTTATTAACACTGGAAAATGCTCAACTAAACTTAGGGCTCAATGGCATGGCTGTAGGTTGGCTTGTGATCAAGCCATTCCCCAGGCTCAGGGCCTCCTGAGGACGAAGCTTCTTTTCAGAAGGCAGTTAGGAAAGTTCTTGAGGAAGTAGGGTAAACAGCTGCCTTTGGGGGATTCTTGGAGAGGTTTCCAGGAAGTGCAGGTAGTGTGTGTTGACATTTTCTCAACACCATTTTCCTTTCTAGTTTGCATACAGATGGGACAAATTCTTTAAGCAACAGTTCCTGAGTGGACAACACCCACCCTTTGTTTACTTCTTTGTGTATTTCCACAGGAAAGAGAGAGAATGAAATTTAGCTTAACCAAGCTGTAGGTTGGAAGTTATAACCTACCTAATTCCTTAATTAAGCTATCAATTAAGCCTGTGTCTGTGCCACCTGCTATGCCTGGGCCTCGTGCCATGTAGAAGTGCCAGCACTGACAAGCTTGTCCCCACAGAACCCGGGGCTCCAGTCAATCTTCAGTCTTCCTTCCTCATGGCGTTCTCTTAAGGGATATTTCAGATAGGTCACCCAACTCATTCATAATGCATGAGAGGTTACAGAATGTTCAAGACAGCCAGCTGACTTGAGGACTCCCAGCTTCCCCAAAGGGAGTGTTTTATGTTGACTGTACAGCAGCCAGACACCTTTTTTGCACCAGGTGTCCCAAGTTTCAATTCCGCAGGGCAGCGCTAGGCTGAGAGCTTGAGGAGAAAGAAAAGTCAAAGATGGAGAGGGCATTGCAAATTGACTTTGAAACCTAGATGAGTGTTCAGTAGCATTTGTTGAGTGAATGAATGCATGAATGAAGACAAGAGAAAAAGCTAGTGGGTATTAAGCCTGGGTGTCACTAAGTGCTTTAGTTTTTTAGGACTCCTTTCAACTTACAGGAAGGCTGTCCACTTATATGCCATGCTCCCTCTTAAGAGCAGAAGGGCCGTTCCCTTGGCGGGACCAGAGCTAGTCTCAGGTTGCAGAGCTCAGAGCCATGGTTGACTCTGGAACCTGGAATGAAGCTCCTAGTCTGTGACCTGCACCTGCGCTGCATGTAACTATTGGTGCATCCCAGACATATGCCCCCCGCCCCTTGTTTACTCCACTGTGAGTGGAGCTCATGAGTTAAGTACCAAAGCCTTGCCACTGGCTGAACCAAAACATCTAAAGAGATGACATTCCAGAAAGAAGAATTCACCCCCAACTTTGTCCTACTCTCCACTGTGGGCAGGCATTTTTTATTTCAAGGGGGGGGGGGACTATATTTCACTTACCAATGAGGGCAATGTCTAGGATCATAGGAAGTATGAACTGCAGGTTGGTAGTGGCTCTGAGGTATACTACTACATAATAGATGAAGATGAAGCCACCACACCTCCTTCCATGCTAGGGAAAGACCAATGTGACTGTATTTCAGTTAAAATATGAAGGATCCATACATGATGAGCTTGGGTGTCCTGTGATCCTTCCTCTGTACTTCAGTGAACATAAGTTGAATATTTGCTTTATGTTGCCAGTTTCCTTAAGAATCCACCTGTGTAGAAACAGGTAAGACTCTGTCTCTTGTCCCTCTCTCTCTCTCTGTCTCTGTCTCTGTCTCTCTCTGTCTCTCTCTCTGTCTCTCTCTCTCTCTGTCTCTCTCTCTGTCTCTCTCTCTCTGTCACACACACACACACACACACACACACACACACACACACACACACGTGACCACCAGGAACAGAAACAGCCTGAGCAGGATGGAGAACCACTGCTGTGCCTTTACTTAAGGTGTTGATGGAGCACTCTCTGAGAAGCTAGCTTGGGGAATAGATGGGAAGGCATTGAGAGCAGCCCCCTAGATGTTTGCAGAAGCAGTTCTCAGAAGCAATGGCAGGTGCACCTGTTCTGAGGCAGGGGCCAGCCTGGCATGTGGCGGGAGAAAGGGAAGCCAACAGGGCTGTGTTAGACTTCTTTCTGCCTTTTGTTTGGCTCACAGTCTGGAGGTTTCAGCCCATGGCCATTGGGTTCTGTTGTTCTTGGGTCTGTGGCAAGGTGACTATCAAGGTAGGGAGCATGTGGCAGACAGAGAGTAGGGGACAAGACATGTCTTCTCAAGGCATGCTTCCAGTGATCTACTTCCTTCAAGTAGGGCCTACCTTCCAACTTCTCCATAACCTCCTTGTCACCATCAAATTAGGAATCCATCAGTGGATTAATCCATTTATGAAGGATAAACACTATGCCTCAGTTTCCCAGGAGCTTATCTGCTGGCAACTGAGCCCCTAACACATGAGTCTGAGGAACATTTCATATTCAAACCATAGCAAGAGCTAATGGGTAGTGAGAAGGTGTCAGGCTGGAGGGAAGATGTGATGGCTGATCTTGGTTGATCAGGCTGGAGGGAAGATGTGATGACTGATCTTGGTTGATCAGGCTGGAGGGAAGATATGATGGCTGATCTTGGTTGATCAGGCTGGAGGGAAGATGTGATGGCTGATCTTGATTGATCAGGCTGGAGGGAAGATGTGATGGCTGATCTTGGTTGATCAAGCTGGAGGGAAGATGTGATGGCTGATCTTGATTGATCAGGCTGGAGGGAAGATGTGATGGCTGATCTTGGCTGTGAACTTGACACACTTGGGAAGAGGGAACCTTGACTGAGGGATTGCGTGCAGCAGATTGATGTGGGCATGTTTGTGGGGCATTTTTTTCCTTCTTTTTTTTTTAAATTCATCTATTTTACATCCCAGCTGAAACCTCCTCCTCCTCAGCCTCCCCTCCCAACCCCTCCTCCTCCCCGCCAATCCCTTCCTCTTCTGTCTCCATCCAGGAAAGGGCACTTCTATGAATATCAATAAGACATGGCATATCAAGTTGCAGTAAGACTAAGCACCTCTGTGGGGCATTTTCTTGATGGTTAATTTATGTAAGAGGGCTCAGCCCATTGTGAATGGTGCCATTCTTAGGTGGGCTCTGAATTGTATAAGAAAGGTAGCTGAGTAAGCCAGCAAGCTGGGTTCCTCCATGGCCTTGGCTTCCCTCCATTATGGCTGGTAACCTGTAAGCCAAATAAACTGTTTCCTCCTCCGAGTTGGTTTTGGTCAGTGTTTTATCACAGTACTAGGTCATGAGGTCAACAGGAGGGCTTGGCCAAGATGAGAAGGTGGGTTTTTTGTTGTTGTTGGGTTTTTTTGTTTTTGTTTTTGTTTTGTTTTGTTTTGGGGGGTTGGGTTTTTGTTGTTGTTGTTATTGTTTTTTGTTTTTTTCAAGATAGGGTTTCTCTGTGTATCCCTGCCTGTCCTGGAGGTCGCTCTGTAGACCAGGCTGGCCTTGAACTCGGAGATCCACCTGCCCCTGCTTCCTAAATTCTGGGATTAAAAGTGTGTGCCACCACTGCCCAGCTAAAATGGGAAAACTTTAACAAAACATAGGATGCTTTCTCTCCCAAGTTCCCTTAAGGAGATACCACCATAGCAGGGGACAGGAGAGAGGTGGGAGCATGTCTCAACTGCTGGACGAGTGGGTGGTAGTTTGGGGAGGGTCAGAACAGTGGGAGTGAGAGGAAGTCAAGTCAGTGTTTGAATACAGATCTAAATGCAGAACCAAAAAGCTTTGCCATGGTTGGATGTAGAGTGTAAATCTAGGTTGTGTGTGTGTGTGTGTGTGTGTGTGTGAGGGGGGTGTTTGGTTGGACAATTTCTACACTAACATGCCATTACCTGGTACGGAGCAGACAGGAAGCACAAAGGGCACGACAGTACTGGACATTTTTATCAGAGAACGAGAAGAGCCCATGTAGGAAGAGCTTCCTGTGCTGGCACTGTGGGACATTCAAAGCTGCCGGGAAGCACTAGTGTCTTCTCCATTTCCGAGATAAGCACACTGGCAGCTGTGCTCCTTTGTAAGCTTAGCAGATCTTGAGCAACAGCAAACATAGACCCTGCCTGCTTGGTTTCTCTGCCCTCACCATGCTGTGTCCAGGTTGGTATTAGGTCCTTACCCTGTTAACAGAGGGGAATTTTCTTCTTTCCCTTCCAGAGCAGCAGGAGACCATTGACTTGGTTCTGCTCTCAGAGCCTGCTGCTCCAGGGCACTTGGGGAGCTGGTGAATAAATGTGGAAGTCTGTGGCTACTCCCAGCACCTGGACTGACAGAGCTGCTTACCTGTGAGGGTTGGAGCCTAGGAGTTAGTGCCTGAGGCTGAGGGAGGTCTGAGGAGTGGATTCATACTTAGCATCCAAGTGTCCCACTGGTCTCTGTAACTAGAAGCTTCTGAAATAGAAGACTGGACTGGCAACTAGGGTATAAACAGTCCAATGCCAGGTGTGAGGTAGAAATGAGCCTAAGCTAGGCCAAGCATTCAAAACTAATAATAACTCTGTCATGATTTGGGAGCTGGTTGATGTTCTAAAATAAAAAAGACTGGTACAAGGGGACCCTGAGAAAATTGGGATAATGATCAAATCTTGGGATAGCTAGCTGTATCATTTGTTGTTCGGTCTCTGTATGATGGGAAAGTGCAGGGCTTATCTGAAGTCCTGGCTAGATATTTTGTGAGGCTGGACCATCTCAGCTAGCCACTTTGAAGTTATTCTGGATGTAGAAATTTGAAGAAACATTCTGAGAGCCTGGATCACCTGGGTTACTTGTCTTCATTGGTGTCTGGTCCTTTTGCTCTGAAAACACACCAGCATACATACCTGCATTAATACAAGTATGGAATGTGTGGTGTGCACAAATCAGCTAAAATGATTCTGTGCTCTGTGTTTGAGCAGTAGGTAAAAGACATCTGTCAGCTTTATAAGACAGTTTGGACTGTATAACCAAACAAATATAAATCTTCATCCATGCTACATGAAAGGATGGCATGTAATAGTAAGTCATGAGGGCTCTGTAGCCAACATGATTTATCATGTCTTATCCAGTCTCAGAGCTGTTCCCATGTAGAGGGATCAGCATATACATCACCTGTCTTGTAATGTTTCTTTGTTTCTTCCTTCATGTCCACAGCCAAGATTTTCAGGAGGTCTCCCCTGATCAAATCTCATCTTCATAAAATTTGAAGGAATCCATAGCTTTTTGTTTCCTGTGAAAACAAAGGCATAGCCTCTCCCCCAATACAACATATTTTCTGACTTCCATTCTGAAGTTAAGATATCCTTAAAATATATAGGCTAGTTTAATTTAGCAGTTTTGCTTACAACCTAATGTCTCTCAGCAGCATTTGCCCTTCACTCATCAGCATTTAAAAAAATCTAAAGTTAACAAAGCACCATACAGGATCCAGACGCCCTGTGTATTTCCCATCTGATGTGACTTATTCTTTTTATATTACTTTACTCCTTTTTTTTTTTTTTTGGTTTTTCGAGACAGGGTTTTTCTGAGTAGCTTTGCACCTTTCCTAGAACTCACTCTGTAGTCCAGGCTGGCCTTGAACTCACAGAGATCTGCCTGGCTCTGCTTCCCAAGTGCTGGGATTAAAGATGTGCACCACCATCGCCTGGCTCTTTACTCCCCTTTTTTTTTTCCAGAGCTGAGGACCAAACCCAGGGCCTTGCGCTTGCTAGGCAAGTGTTCTACCACTGAGCTAAATCCCCAGCCCCTCTTTACTCCTTTTTTATGGACTTCATTATTTTTAAACTCTTTTAATGGCTGCTTATATTTATTTTTCCCCTTTTTTTTAGCATCTAAGTACATTTTCAAACATTGTACTTGTTTGGAGATTTCTTTTCAGTCTGAACCTGACTTTTTATGTGTCTGCAGCCTTTTCTGACTGTGTGAGCCAAGCCTTAAATGGCATGGCTCTTCTTAGTACATGGCACTGGCAGCTGGCTCTGCCCACTTTGGGTCCACAGGCAGCAGTGAGAGCCATGTCTAACTGTCCCAGCTCTGGGAAGTTGCTGAGCCCACTTTCCAGAATCCCTGAGAGCTGTAGCTGGCCGTTCTGAGTGCTCACAGAGAAGCCCAGGTAGCAACTGTGGCAGCACTGGCAGGCATGACTTCTCCATTGGTGTGGTTGTGCCGTGCATTGGAGTGCCAAATGTAGTTGGACTTTCTTGGCCCACCAGACCCCAAATAATGACATGGAGACTTACTGTTAATTATGAAAGTTTGGCCTTTACCTTAAGCTTGTTCCCAACTAGCACTTATAAATTAACCCGCTTCTATTAATCTTCATTCTGCCACATGGCTCATTAGCTTTCCTCCATAATTTATGTCTGCCTCCCTCTGTATTTGCTGGCATCTCTCACTTCTCTTCCCAGAGTTCCTCTCTCTTCCCAGAAGTCCCACCTGTTCTCTCATGCCTTGCTATTGGACATTCAGGCTCGTTATTAAACCAATCAGGTGTCTTAGGCAAGGTAAAACAGCAGTAAATTTTACACAGTTTGATCAGATATCCCTCAACATACCTTAGCTGCCTGAGTCCATGGTCGGAGACTTCTCCAGGCTCTTCTTACCCACACTCTGCATCTGGCCTGAGACCTGTGTGCTTACTAACCTTGGGCTTTTTTCATGCTTGTACATTGGTGTGTTCTGCTGTGGTCTTACTAGTGTGGTGTCTTCAGGACATAGGCCATTTCTTACCTGCTAACTGTAGGTTCTAAGCTGTGTGTCCCCAGAGATAGACTACCAAGCAATCTGCACCCCCTTTTTAACCTACTCGATGAAGATGGGTAGCCATCTTTTCTGTTCCCATGTTCTTGTAAGAAACAAGTGCCCATGGTTGGCCCTCCTTCAAGGGCAGAGGGAATCAGACCCTTCTCCCGGAACCTTGTATCAAAGACTGAAAGACTTGGCTGACACATTTTCTATCCCACAGAAGCCTAAGGCATAGTCTGAGATCATCCTATTTATACCCTGTGTCTGTGACAAGTCCTTTGAGGTCTCTCAGGACTAGCAACCCATTTTTGAGATAAGGAAGGTTCCTATATCATCATGCAAACAAGTATGTTTTCTGAGATTAAATGATTGAGCCATCTGTTTAGGATGGAAACTCCCATTTTTAAATTACATATATCAGAGTAGATTTTAAATTAATAAACCCATAGATATAAAGCCTCAGAAGGGCTGGGCAGTGGACAAGAAAGTGGCCTTGACTTTGGATTGGAATAATAGTCACAGAAACGCAAGTCTGTGAAAGGTGATGGATTCTAGCTTGACTTGTCGCCAGTTGCCTTGTGAGGCTGAGGTGGTGAGCAGAGTTCAGGGACATCCATGCTGCTGGTTGCTGGTTCTAGCAACTTCAGTGTGAATGGCACTTGGCGTTCCTTGTCAGACACTGAATTATGTGGATAATTATGCTATCAGAGGGGACTCCGGAAGCTCAGTGAAGTCAGATACACTTCAAAGCGGAACTCAAAGGCCCCCAGTAAGGAAACTGGCTGCATGTTAGCATGTGTGATGCCAGGTACTTGGGAAAGCCCACTCTGGGGACTACTTGAAGGAGCTAGGGAAGGACAAGTGTCCCTCAAGCCAGCAGGTCAGAACTCCCTGACTCATAGCATTGAGTTTATCCCAAGCAGCCTTTCACTAATGCCCATGTGAGCACAGAGTGCTAGGCAAGCTCCAAAATGCCAAGTGTGAGCGGCGGAAGTGCCTAAGCACCAGGAGAAGAGCCAGCCCTGCATTTCCTGTGCGGTCCACACACTGATCCCAGCACCACCATCTCAGTACTGACCCAGGTAGGGGAATTTTTCACTTTTGAGTTCCAGTGTTGTGGACAGATTCCCTGGAGAGGCCAGGCCCTGAGCAGGCACTTCGTACCCTGGCTGGTAACATGTACTCTAGCAAACAGAAGAGAAGTGTAAGAATCAGTGAGGGCTAGGGCTGCAACCTGCTTGTAGACCACTGGCCTTGCATGTGAGAAACCCAGGGTTTGATCTCCTGTACGGCAAAAACAAATTTAAAGGGAGAGAAAACAGAAGTAATAATACTTGTTTGGAAAACTTATCTCCATAAAGGGTAAACAGGATGTTTTCTTTATTTCTTTTTAAAACCAGGATTTCTCAGCAGCTATATTATATCACCATGTGTCTTAGGGTTTCTACTGCTGTGAAGAGACACCATGACCATGGCAACTCTTACAAAACATTTAATTAGGGTGGCTTACATTTTTAGAGGTTTAGTCCATTTATCATGGTGCAACATGGTGGTGTGCAGTCAGACATGGTGCTGGAGAAGTAGCCCAGTGCCCTGTATCTTGCAGACAACAGGAAGTGAACTGAGACACTGGGTGGTATCTTGAGCATATATGAGACCTCAAGCTTGCCTCCACAGTGACACACTTCCTCCAACAAAACCACATCTTCTCCAACAAGGCCACACCTCCTAATAGTGCCACTCCTTTTGAGGGCCATTTTCTTTCAAACCACCACAGTATGCAATACTCCTTCTCCAACCCCAATATGTCTCAGCACCTATATTACATCATTGCTCATTCCCTAACCCCAGTATGTAGCACTTTCCACACTATTTGAATACTGTCAGACCATTTCTAGTATTCCCTAGTCTGGGTCAATGCTGAAATGGTGATGCAGGATCATATATATATATGATAATGCAGGATCAGTTATATATATAGTGATGCAGGACCAGTGTGATGACCACACAGGAAATGCAGCAACTCACCTCTTGGGGAATAGGTATTAAAGTGACTACTTTGGGATATGCTGTCCTAGACTAGAGTGGCTCAAAATATGGCCCTAGGAATAGACAATTCAGAGATAAACTGTTAACATTAGTAATGAGGTGAGGACAGAAATTAGCAGCAAACTTCTAGAAACCTTTGTGGCAACTGGACACAGCGTTTCTGTGTCTTTTGAACCTAATAGTAAGTAATAAGATTTGTGTTTGTTTCACCAATTTCATTGTCCTGGAAATTGACTTTGAGAGGTTTTTTGTTTTGTTTTGTTTTTTATCTGTGTATAAGATCCTGAAAAAGTGAAAAGTTTGTCCTTTCCTTCCCAAGTTAAGAGTCTTCATTGGGGCTAGAGAGATGCTCAGAAGTTAACAATACTTGCTGCTCTTGTAGAAGACTCAGGTTCCATTCTCAGTATCTACACAGTGACTCCCAACCTTGTAACTCCAGTTCCATCTAGGACTCTTTTCTGGCTTCTGCTAGCACCAGGCTCACACATGGGGTACATGCCTCCACACCTAGTGTATGTGTTGCTAGAGATTAAACCCCAGGCTCTGGGCATGTTAGGTAAGTGCTTTACCATGGAGCTAGACCCTAGACCCTGTGTGTACAGACTCTCAGACCCATGTTCCTTGTGGAGGGACCCTAATCCTCTTTCTCTCTTTGATCCCTGCTGAGCATCTAAACACCAGGAGCTTGCATATGAAGAGAGGCTTTCATGAAGGAGGAAGGTGACAGCCATGTGTCCCTCCCACCCTGGGTTCCTGGCTGACAGATCTTCGAAATTTTCAGAAAGTTCAGCATCCCTTCATGAATGGTGGTGGCCATGAAGTATTTAAGCAGGTGGGATTCCACAATGCTTGGCTTTTTTCTCCCTAATGGTCATGTGGTTGTGTGGCCTCCCCTCCCTCCTTCCTAAGTGATCTCTGATAAGGACTTCAGTCTTAAAAACAGTAATTTCTGTGACAATGGTAATTACTTTAATTGGCGCTCTTTAAAGGTAGACCCTTCTCGACCACATCCCCTTGGGACTTGAGTCAAGTTCTGATGTACTGCATTCCTCTAAATCAGTGAGTTATAGTTGTTAATGGGCGGTGTGGGAGTTAGAAAATACTTCCTAACTTCACTATGTTTTTCCATCTAGAATAATTGCAAGCCATTTTTCTTTGTTTCTAGGTGATAGTAGCTACTCAGCTTTATGTATAGAAAGAATGCAGGTCGCAAACGAGGATTGCTCCTACTAAAGTCCTTCAAACAGGATTAGAACTCGCCAAGTCCCACAGAGCTCCATTTCACCACCACAGCCTCTCCTGTGCCCTGGGAGAATCTGGTTGGTGCTCCCTTTTCTAGGGGACTTGTCCTGTCATTAAGGGATCGTAGTTTGCCCTACGTAAGTTCTTTTGTCCCCACAAGTAGCCACATCCTTTAGATTATTATTTGAGCTCCTTGTCAAAATAAGGCCACTGATCCAGCCACGTTAGAGCCTCCTCTTACTGGGTCTGTCCTGGGTGGCCCCGGCCCCCAGCTGGCCAGCTCCTCCCTTTGCATGTGTCACTGACTTGGATGTGACTTTTCTAGTATGAGGTGCCATCTCCACCTCCCGTTTCCTTTCCCAGATGGTAGACACAGTAGTACCCCCTTGGAAGCCCCCGATAGAGCACACATGGGTGAAGTGAGGGTAGGGGCACATCGGGGTCAGCGGTGTCTCATACTGCCATTTCCAGGCTCTTGGAGTCACCTGTTACTCCAGGTGGCATTCCATTGCATTCCTTCAGAACTGTCCACTACAGGGGCACTGATGAGAAGTGGCAAGATCACGTAGTTCTCTCAAGGTTTCAAATTCATGGACAGAGCCAAGGTCGGAAAATAACTGTGACGTTCCTGCCACACTAATTGTCAGGATGAATGGATGAGCGTTTTTTTCTGCATTAGCCCTTCCACATGGCCAGGGGTGCTGGTAGAACACAAGGAGATTCTGTCAGACGAGAGCAAATGTACGTGCTGACCTTTACTGTGAGCCATCTCTCCAGGCCTGTATTGCTGATTTTTAAAGGGTTATGTTTCATGTTGACATTATCCCAGAAGGGGGAGAGGTAGACTCCTAGTGGAACGTGCTGAAGATAACTGTATGGAATGTCCAGCATGGCTGACGCTCCTCGCCTTCCTTCCTTTGCTCCTGATTCACGTGTCTTCCTCACCCAGCCCAGTCCTGCCATAGTCAGGAAACCTAGTGTGACTTCTGCTTTGTGGTGCTGGGATCAAACCAAGGGCCTTGCACATATTAAGAAAGTGCTTGACCACTGAGCTACACTCCCCAGGTCTTATGGTAGGCTCATTCCCTACCCTGCTTTATCTTTATTATCTTTGTTACCTCTCTCCCCCAACCACCTGCTCTTGCAGGTGAAGTGGATTTCCCATTTGCCAGGCTCTGTCCCCTGTCAAGAGTTCCCGTGGGCTCCTCTGTGCACCCAACCTCCTGACTCCAGAGATGCATTCATATTTTCAAGCCTGGTAGACATTTCTTTTTTGGTTGTGCTGGTGATAGAATGCAGGGTTTTGCCCACGTTAGGCGAAGGCTCCACCACCAAGCTAGATCACTGGCATAGCCCTGCTTTATATTGGGCACTTGGTTGTAGAGAAGTGTACTTCCAGATGGAAGGAGCTTTAAGAAAAGTAAAATGTCTTCCATGATGCACGCACAGTTCAAGACCAGAATCTAACTTTCTGAATTGTTCCTTAGGAGCCATCTAACTTGTATTTTGAGACGAGGTCTCATGCTGAGTCCTGGAGGTTCATCCATTCAGCTACTATGACTGGCTAACTTACCCTAGGGATCTTCCTGTCTCCGCATCCCCAGTGATGGGGTTACAAGTGATGGGATAACATGACATCTTGCCCGGCTCTTTTATGTGGTTGCTAGGGATCGAACTCAGGTCCTTATGGTTGTGTGATGAGCACATCACCAGATGAGCCATCTCCCTAGCCCCTCAATGCTAATTCTACAGCAAATTATCCCTGATGCTTCCCAGGGCTCACAGGCTGAATTTACAGCCCAAGGAGAGATTGGATGGAGACCAGCTGTGTTCCCATTAGCACAACAGCACAGGGGAGCGAGACGTATTCATTCTGCCTCCCATCAAGGGTCTCACTGCAGGTCTTTACATAATCTGTCCCTAGAGTTCCACAGGGGAAAGGATGTTTTTAAACCGAGGACAAGACTTCGACCAGAGCAGGCTGCGAGGTTTGTGGACTCTTTGTAGGCAGCTCTCAACGGAGAAATCAGCCACGGCTTTAGATGCTTGCAGTGCGAAGCATTGCTCACACACATTCCAGAACACAGAGCCCCCAGGAGCACCGCTCTCTGCCTGAGGCAGTTTGTTCAGCCACTGAAGGTGAAGTGAGGGTAGTCCCAGAAACAAATGCACACCTTAGCCCTCCTTCGAGGAGGGTCTGTACTCCTGGGTGTCCTTCAGCAAGGCTACTCTTTACCACGAAATGGCCTTAACATTGACTTGCAGCCTGCCCATCTCTGTCCAACAGGCCAGGGGCTGCTGACTCGGTTCAGGGCTTCTAGAAACGGATACCCAGCAGGCAGTTCCCCAGGGGTCCTGTGAGATGCTATTGGACCCAGTGGGCTGTTTCTTCCCGCTATGAATCTGTTGCTCTGTGTCCTTGAGGGCGCAGCAATGTCTCCGCAACAGCTTTTGGTTTTTATTTATTCATGTGTGTTCTCTAAGCTTGGTGTTGTTGCCAAAGGGTTTATGGCCTCTTAAAGTTTCAGAGCCTCTGATTTTATGGCCACTGTTTGTGGAGGAGAAGTGGCGTTTGGGGAAATGACTGGTTTCATTCTGACTGGATGATGAATGAAGGATTAGATTTTTCTATCTTCATTTAGAGCTCTCACACAGCCTAGATGTACGTGTGCATCCCTGATCTACCAGCATGCCCGGAACGTGGGTCGTGTGACTCTGCTGTCCATGGAGTCTTGCTCTGTTCTCCTAGCGCTGGGCTTATGCAAGGGTTCCTGATGTTTATCATCCGCAGTCCAGGGGCTCAAAAGTGCGTCTGAGGACAGTGTGGCAGTGGCACCATCTGGATGCAGACAAATGCGGCCTAAAGTTGCAACACAAGCCCTTTCTGACCTGGCCTTGTCAGGGGGTCAGGCTTCCAACCAGTTAGGTGCACTGCTGGAGACCTGCTGACTCCTCCGGTTGGGAATTCAATGTCTTAGTCAGGGCGAGCTGCTGTAACAAAGAGCTGTGACTGCTGGTTCACACATGCTATTTATTTCCCATGGTCCTTGAGGCTGGAAGTCTGAGATCAAGAGGCTAGCATGGGGTGGGGGTGGGGGTCCTGTCTAGGACCACCTTCTTTCTTATAGGTGACAGCTTCCCCATTGTCTTTGTTCAGTGAAAGGGGAGAATTGTTGTCTCTTTGGCCCATTCATGAGGGTTCCAGGATTGGGATCAGCTCAAGCCCCACCTCCCACTACCACACTGCCTTGACGGTTAGGTTTTAATATGAGAATCTGGGGATATTAGCATTTAATCCACGGTCAACAGAAATGCCATCAGGCGAAGAGAGCTCAGGAATGTGTGCCCCGAATCAGCACAGTGTTCTGTCTGCCCAGTATCATGAGGACTGGAGTCACAAGGCCCACAAACCTTCATCTTGTATCACCCAATCGAGGACATGGAAGTGACTGGAGTGTTCAAGGCAGTGTGTAAGGAGAGAAGAGAGGGGACTGACCACTCCCGGGTGTGCTGGGCTCATCTGAACCCTGGGGCGTTGTGGCAGAGGAAGGAGTCTAAAGCAGCAATGCAGCCCACTGGAGTCTGGCCTGGCCAGTGTCTTGGGGCATGCAGGCAGGCATGGCCCGTTCCAGCATGGAAGTCCCTAATGACTATCCTGAGGTGAAAGGGACCGGCCAGTGCCCACTGGGGCAAAAGATGCCATCAGCCTTGATGCAGACTAAGTCATCTAGGTAGGATTCACAACAATTCCAAACTACTCCCATCTGAAGTTACCATGGAATCCCGTGATATCTGTGTATGATAGTACCACGTAAATTCCAGGTCATATTTTTCAAGCTCTGAAGTCAGTGCTGGATAACCTACCAGGAACAGACAATATTGAGAGTGACTATGCACAATAGTATGTTTGTGTCTCCCCCAAATTAATATATCAAGACCTCCCTACCCCCAATTTGATAGTGATAGGAAGTGGACTTTCAAAGGATGTTGGGTCATGGGGTGCAGCCCTTAGGAATGAGATCAGTGCCGTTATGAAAAAGACTACAGAGAGCTCCCTCTCCCCTCCCACAGCTAGACTGTAGCTGTCTATGAAGGAGGAAGTGGGTCCTAGCCAGATACCAAATCTGTTGACGCCCTGTTCACCTTCCCAATCTGCAGAACTACAAGAAATAGCTTCCTATCATTTATAACTCATCAGTCTGTGGTATTTGCTTAGCATCCAAGTAGACTAAGGCTTTCCGAGGCTTTCTTTATCTTGTGTTTCCAAAATAGCTGCCACAGCTCCATACAATATGTCTGTATTCAAGGCAGAAAAAAAGGAAGTGGAGAGCTGAAGTAATGATGTCTGTTACCCCTTTAGTAAGAAAAGCAACACTTTTCACAGACGTTCCCTTGGGTCTCATTGGCTAGACATGAATCACACAGACACCCTTATTGTGAGAGTTCTTGGGAAAGTGAGGAGGGGGCTTGTCATGATTCATTCTGTGGTGCTGGGCATGAGGCCAGAGTATTAAAAAAAACAAAACCAAACTGGAGTGTGAGGAGGATTGTCATGTGGGCGTGGACAGGTGGCTTGTCTGGACTTTTGAGAATCGTCTCTCCATCTAAAATCCTTGTGATTGAGACCTGTTTGTGATGTCATCTTTGGAGTACACAGGAGTTTTTCGGTGGCTGTCATATGTAAACCAAATGGCCTATACAAATGGCATCATTAGCATCCCGGCTGAGCAGCCCTGCGGTCTGACCTTGGCCTGCCACCTTGGAGGAGACTGCTGAGCTCTGCATGTTTCTCCAGCTGCTCTCTTCCGAATGTGTCTGGAAAGACAAGAAAGCAGGCGGGCCCGAGCCTTTTGGAGGAAGTTGGAGGTACGAGGAGGGCCATCTCCCTTCCATAGAAAACGTCGTCTCGAGAGCAATGATGCTGTGTTCTGGAGAAGGCCTCTCAGAGTAGAGGGGCAACTGCTGGTTGCCCGTGGTAACAAGGTGAACTTCATCCCTGATTGGATAGCTTTGTGAGGGAACTAGAAATGGTAGCCTTGGTGTTCGGCTTTAAATAAGATTCTATTTACTTATTTTTTTAATTACACAGAAGACGAGAAAATGATGAAGTGAGGGCGAAGAGCCATGCGTGGGTTTTTAATCCCTGCTCATTTCTACTTAAAAAGCCTTTCAGAGTGAGGAGTAGGCCTGAAACGCAGTGGGCATTAATCCAGGTAGTTCTGATCCAGCAGGGGAATCATTTCTCACCCCAAGTTAAGGGGAAGTGATCTGTAAGGGGAGAGTGTTCAGTGAGTTGGTGCCTTCTGATGAGGAAGATGTGTGCTAGTCTGAAAACAATGAACACGTTTGTATTAGACATCTTTTGGCTATGACAAAATTCTAGAAGAAGCAACTTAGTGGAGAGAGGACTTGTTTCAGCTCACAGTTTTGTGATGGGGGAAGGTATGGAGCCCAAGACAGCTGGTCATATTGTAGAGGCAGACAAGGAGCAGTCTACAAGAAGCCAGGCCAATCTTGAATCCTCTACCCCCGATGGCTCCAAGGCAGCCAACCAGACCCCTAGTCCCAGAGTTTCAGCAACCTCCCCAAACAGCACCACTAGCTGGAAGCAAGGGCTCAAATGCATGAGCCTATAGGGGACATTTCACACATGGCCCATAAGAACCCATCTTCAGATTACGGAGAGGAAGAGGAAGAGTTGAATGGCTTGTGACTTCTCCCCATCTCTCAGGAGCTCTGGCTGAACAAGTACCATCCCTACGCACCAGACTACCAAGTGGCCATGGCTCATAACAGTGTCCCAGAGCCTGGGTGTTCTCTCTTCTGAGACATGGGTAGCAATGCAGCTCTTTTTCAGAGTCAGCAAGGAGGCACCATCTGGGGCTTGGCCTGACTCTCTCAAATGGTGATGCCCAGCTTCCTGGTCCCACCTCCTCTCAGGACGCAGCCCCTGATTTTTCCTCCCCATTCTGTGGAAAGAGCCTGGGCCTCACTCTCAGGCAGCTGAGTACATGTTGCCTCTGTGGAGAGCTGGTGTTCTGTAGTGCCCTCAAGCACCACTCCTGTTCTGATAAGAGCTGATAGGGAGCGGAGCTGGAAAGAAAGACAACGCAAATTCCCCCAGTGAGGAGTGGGGGCTCTAACGGTGTGTTCAGTCAAGTGTGAAGATGCCACTTGGAGCAAATGGCTCAGGGTGACTGAGTGGTGTCTCTCTGATCAAAGGACACACCTCCCTTTCCAGGGAAGGGCCAGGAGATAAGCACTTCAGTTGCTGCAAAGGACGAAAAATGCAGTCCTTCTCGGGCATCACATCAAGGTTCTAGAATATGCTTTTTACAACCCCGTTCAGGTCTGCTTCTCTTACATGAACTTTGCCTTATTATGGTCCATCTAGGAGACTATGTGAATGCCAAGTGAGTTAATGTGACTTAAGTCCTATTTGCTTCTTTTGGGAGAATCGCCTCAGACCAATAGGAAGCTGCTCTCCTGTGTTTGCTTTCTACCTAGTGGATGGTCGTGGCTGCGGATTTGACCCTTCTACCCTGATGGGTTATTTGATAATATGTCTTGTACATCCCCCACCCCATTTCCTGTGACACATTGAGCCTACACTCTTTGTGTGTGTGTGTGTGTGTGTGTGTGTGTGTGTGTGTGTGTGTTTGCTTGTATTTATGAAGTGGGGTGATAACTCAAAAGGTACAGGGGACAGGATGGCAGAAGCTCCATCTCCCTTCCAGAACCATCTGTAAGAACAGACTGTTCATACCTGCCATCCACACCACCTTCTCCTGTGGGACGGGGAACCCACCTGGCCAAGGGATAGGACTGTGGACTTCCCTGCCAAATGGTTCCAAGCCCATTTCTATGGCCCTTTTCCTTGAGGGCTAAGGGCACCATAGGTATGCTCAGCTTGGACTTACAGATGTGTGTGCAAGACTCCTGTGATGGTTCTAGAATGCCATTGTGGAACTCCAAGAAACCAAGAGTTCAACATCGGAAATTGGCTTCAGTATCAGGGTGAAGTATAAGCTGGGACACATTCTGTTTAAGAATTCATTGCCTCAGTTTATAGCTTTTATTGTTTATTATGTGTACATTCCTGAGTGGAGGTGCATGGGGGTGGGGTGGGGGTGGGGGAGTGCTGCACGTGTGTGCCCGTGGAGCCCTGCACCAGGCTTTTTCTTTTGAGCTGTCAACCAGCTCCCAAATCATGACAAGGAGACTTCTTATTAGTTTTGAATGCTCAGCCTTAGCTTAGCTCTTACTCTAATCTGTTTCTCTTTATCTACATTTTGCCTTGGGGCTTTTTACCTTTTTTTCTTTCTGTATATCTTACTTTCCTGCTGTCTCCATGCCTGGCTGGCAGCTGCCTGGCTTCTGGCCCTGGGTGTGTCCCTCTCTTTCTCCCCCATTCTGTCCTCCTCCTCCTCTCTCGAGCCTAGATTCCTCCTCCTACTTATTCTCTGCCTGCCAGCCCTGCCTGTCCCTCTTCTGCCTAGCTATTGGCCATCCAGCTTTTTATTAGACTAGTCAGGTGCCTTAGGCAGGCAAGGTAAACAGCACACATCTTTCATAATTAAACAAATGCAGCATAAACAAATGTAACACATCTTTACATTGTTAACAAAGACAGCAGAAACAAATGTCACACACCTTCACACAGTTAAAGTAATATTCCGAAGCACAAACAAATGTAACACATCTTTGCCTAGTTAAAATAATATTCCCCAACAGAGGCCAGAGGTCAGCCTTGGGTGGCATTATTTAGGAGACATCCTCTTTTTTTTTCAGACTGGGTCTTGCTACATAACACTGTTTGGCCTGGAACTCACAGAGATCTGCCTGCCTCTGCCCCTCAAGTGGGATTAAAGGTGTGTTCCATAATACTTGGCTTCCACTTTGGTTTATGACACAGAGTCTCTCACTGGGACCTGGGGGTCACAACTGGGCTAGGCTGGCTGGCCATCCTTCTGTTTCTGCCTCGCCAGCATTGGGATTTTAAGCATGTGCCATGATGCCTGGATTTTTATGTGGGTGCTGGGTGCAAACTCAGCCCTCATGCTTGCATGACCAACTCTTCACCATGAGCTACCCACCCCATCGGGAACTTTTATATATACATAGAATATAGGCCTCTGTCATCTTCTCACAAATTAGATTGTTTTGAGGTATGATAATGGCACTGTTATATTTTTAAAAAGAGTATAATTTAGTTAGGTTAAAACAGATGGAACAAGATATGTATCAAAATAATTATGGGCAAGAAGTGGGAGAGATGATATAGACAAGACTGGCTGTGTGTTAAAAATGATTTAAACAAGGTACAGGGACTATTGTGCATTTAGATGTGTTTCAACTCTTCCATGTCTCAAAAGGTGTACCTTTTAGGGACTGGGGACACGGCTCAGTTGGTCAAGTGGCGAGTTCAGATCCCAGCGCCTTGTAAAGGTCAGGTATGGCAGTGCATGTTTGTAACCCTAGATGTGGGATGGGGGTGTGGATAAAGGTGGGGGTGGGATGGGGGGTGGAGACAGGTGGATTCATATAGCTTATTGGCCAGCCATACTTCCTGAATTGCCGAGCTCCAGATTGAGTTAGAGAGCCTAGCTCAAAAAATAAAATAGAAAGCAACGGAGGAAGACAAGCGACATCAACCGCAGTTCTCCACACGCCGCGTGTGCACATACATCTGCATGCACACCATGCACATACCCACACGAACATGTATATGCACCACACCACAATTTTAATAACTTGAAAACGTATTTTTATTGTGTATGCGTGTGTGCATGCTGTCCGTGTGTGAATGTGTAGTATACACGCGTGAGTGCAGGCATGTGCATCATGACACAGGTATGGAGATGATAGGGCCGTTCAGCTGTTTATTAAACCAAGCAGATGCTTTAGACAGGCACAGTAACACAGCTTCACAGAGTTAAAACAAATGCAACATAAAGGAATGCAACACATTTTTGCATCATTAAACAAATGCTCCACAGCATAAACAAATGTAACACACCTGCAACTAATATTCCACATCACTTCTGTCTCCCCTACTTCTTCGGCTTGTGTGGTCATGCCTGGCTTTTTATGTGGGTGCTAGAGAGCTAAAATCCTTGATGCTTGCATAGTCAGTGCTCTTACTCACTGAGCTAGCTCCCCGCCCCCCATCTCTATTCCTTTACATTTATATAGGTGTGTTGTTGTGTGACTAGAATATGATCTGTCTTGGAGGAGGCACCATGTCAGTGTGAGAAGAGGCTGTGTCCTGCTGTTGGGTGAGGTAGACAGCAGTCACTCGGGGCCAGTTTACGATGCAGTTGCGTTCACTTACATCTTCACTATTTTTTTTAAACTGTGCCGCCTCCTCCTGGTTCACCCACATCCTTACTGGTTTGTATGCTGACTGATGGGTCCATTTCTTGAGTCTGTTTTTGAGAAGGGTGTGGCGGTCTTTGACAGTGGTGGTGGATTTGTGTATTTTTCCTAGCCACTCTCATATGCAGTATGGTTCTGTTGTTAGGTGCTGATGCCTTAGGGTTGTTACATGCTCTTGGAGAACTGTCCTCTCTGTCTCTATGTAACACCCCTCCTTATCCATGACAGCTTCCATTCCTCACTCTGAAGTCAGATCTGTCTGAAAGCTGCTCTAGCATTTTAAAATTAGCATCAACACGGCAAATCCCATCCGTTTATTTTTAACGATGTGTATTTTTGTGTTTAAATTAGGTTTCTTTAGATATCTTACAGCTGGTCTACTTTTTTGATCCATTCTGACACCTTTTGCTTAGATGTTTTCTGTATGCCGCCCTTGATCTTCGTGCCCATTTCCCTTCCATTTGTCTGTTCTTAGGAGTTTTAACTGGCCTCCCCTCCCTCCCTCCTTCCCCTCTCCCACCCAGCTTCCTTCCCTTCCTTCTTTCTTGCTGAGAATAGAACCAGGGCCTTGTGCATACTTACCCAAGAGCTCTACACCCCACCCTCCATCCATACACCAGCTCCAGTTGGTCCCCAACACTGATTGAGTGTTCTTTCTGATTCCATTTCCTCTACTTTTAACCTATTTTTCCTTCTTACCCATCTTTTTTTTTTTTTGTTTTGTTTTGTTTTGTTTTGTTTTTCGAGACAGGGTTTCTCTGTGTAGCTTTGCGCCTTTCCTGGATCTCGCTCTGTAGCCCAGGCTGGCCTTGAACTCACAGAGATCCACCTGCCTCTGCCTCCCGAGTGCTGGGATTAAAGGCGTGCGCCACCATCTCCCGGCTACAGTCACTTTCAAATCACACTATGCTGTCTTGAGGGTTATTGTGACCACAGCAGAAGAATCCCGTTAATTCTCTCTCGTCCTTTGTATCATCGGTGACATGATGGTGTTCCCTTATATATTAAGTGTGTGTGCTACATAACTGAAGATATTGTTGTTCTTATTTTGAACAAATTTAAAAAATTTAATATTAGATCAATTAATTTAAAAAATGAAGGTTATTATCCCCACTCACCTTTTCTCTGCTGCGCTTCCCCCCTCCATGGAGAGCTCACTTTCCGGCATAGATAATCTTTCTTTTCTCCAAACGGCTTCTTCTTTTAGAGTGTCTTGCAAGGGCCTATCAGTAAAGTCCTCTCCACCTTTGTTCGTCTGATGGATTTCTCTTCGGTTTTGAAGGTTAGTTTCACAGTGTCACTTCCAGATGGTTCTCTTAGACTTCCCTCTCTCTGCTCACACGGCCCTTGGGTGCTTGTGTGCTGTCCACTCTGTCCATTAGAGCACTTCACATCACAATCACAGTTATTTCACATTCCTTGTCCAATAATCCCACCATTCATGCAGTACCTGAGTTCTTTAAAAACAAAACAAAAACTGTGCTCATGTGTGGGTGTTGTTTTCCTTGTAGATGTATTATAATTGTCTTACATTGTTTTCTTAACCACCAGACATAATGTTCTGGGTAAAATGCAGAGCTCTGGATAAGTAAGACTGTGGCCACGTGATGGTAAAGACCTTGTGGGGGCTGTGGACATCAGTAGTGTTTCTCATGTGGTAGGATGGGCTGGCTCAGGTGGCTAGACAGAGCGTTCCCTTCCCCCGGGCCAGGGAGGCTCTAAAGACCTGTAGGTGAGCTCAGGGAGAGCAGACCTTGTTGAGAAGGCTCACAGTACTTGTGAGTAGTTCCTTCCTTCCTGGTGGGGACACAAGAATAAGAGATTTTCTTTATAACTCTCCAAGCAAACCTAGTTGAACTCTGAAGGTCGGAAGGAGGGGATCCTCTAAGACTGGGTTCCCCTAGGACTTTTCTTCCCCAGACTGGTCTACATTGAACCTTCAGCAGTGGGAACCTGAGTTCTGGCTTCCCACTAGGTACCGTGTTCACTGCGTTTTCTGTCCCATGAGTCTACAGCTCCCCAGGTGTTGGGGTACTGCTCAAGGGGCCGTCTTTCACAGTGCAGGAAATTAAGGCTCACTGAGGATCCAGAATCTCCCTGGAACCCAGAGCCAACAGGGCAGGGGAGGGAGGCTGAACCCAAGGCAGCAACAGTTAGTCTCGGCATTGTGCCACCTCCACGTGACCCCGTGGCTTCCTGGGCAGCAATGACGTCATGTGGAGTAGCCAGTGCGCCTTTACTCAGGTGCTCTGCAGTTCTCTCTCTGGTCTATGGTGTTTGGAGCCCAGTAGAGGAAGGGGACTTAACCATCCCCATTCCGCTCACAGCTCCCCCACCACACGGCTCAGCAGGCTTTCCTCTAAAATGGGACTGAGTAATAGACAGCAGGAGACTCGCCATCTGGCTTTCATGGCCTGCAGAGATTTTTTTCTATTGTTTTGTTTTGGGTGGTTGTTGTTTTCCTGAGCCCTTTCCCATTGGCTCAAAATTTGGAACATGTCACTTGAGGGCAAAGAATTCTCAGAAGTCTCCCCAGTAACTGCTAAGCTAATTCTCTGCCATTGCAGCTGTAGACTTTGCCTCGCCTCCTCCCCTTTCCTTGAGACAGGCTAGTCTCCAGCCCAGGACCCTCATGCCTCAGCATGATTTCAGGATTACAGGCACGCGGGCACCACCACACCTGGCGTAAGCCTTGCCCTCTTACAAAGCTCTGAATTTTACAGCAAGCCTCGCTTTACTCGAGGCCCACAGACACCTGTGAGACAACAGTACTGCTCTCTTCAGAGGAGGAAACAGGCTGAGAGAGTCAATGGCTCAGCCAGGTTTTACAGAGGTAGGGATGGAGATGGTTGAGAGGAAGTCACAGACTGGGTTCCCTCTTGCTCCTGGCCAATGCTGACCTGCAGTGCGCCACCTAGAGGCAGGGCTTGCAATACAGGCTCAATCGCTTCTGGTTAGAGTGGTTCCAACACTGTTTATTCCCTGAACAACAATCTGCAGGTAGACACAGCTTCTTTCTTGTCTCCTCTGTCCTCTAGACTGCGGCCACTGTTTAGCCGGAAGCTGAGTTGATCCTTCGTGTTGCCGTCCACAGGAAAGGAGAGAGGGAGGCTAGAGCCTTACTGAATGTGCTCTATCACTGGCGTTCACAGTAGGAAATACATTTCATTTAAAATCAGATATACACACAGGGAAGCCCTCCTTAGGCATTCTCACACAAGGGAGTACGCTGATCCCCAAGGCTTGGAAGCAGACTTCTGCTGGCTGTTGCTGCTCCCTGCCCTGTCGCCATCCCCACACCCAGAGCGGAGAGAGGGAGCTGTGATCACTCTGTGGCAATAGCATTTTGCACCAGGCCAGGGTGTGTAATTCTGCAGCAGGTGGGAAGGTGGACTGGCCTGACCCATCACGGGCAGCAGAAACAGTCTGGCAGCCAATTACAAATCCACGCAGAGCTGGGAGAAGGTGCAAACTCATCTCCAGGCTCCCCCGGATCTCTCTTCCAGCGTGCAAAATGTACCTCTCCAGGGCATTTTCTCTCCCCCCCCCCCTGCCTGCTCTGAAGCCCCCCCCCCCCCCCCCCCCGTCTATGCCTTGTGAATAAATTGTCAAGTCCCCTTCCTTCCCCAGAGATTCTCTTCCAGTGAGAGTGCCAGCAAAGCCAGCGGCCCCCTTTCTTGGGAATATTGGTCTCTTCTGTCTAAGTCTGTTCAGGCCTCTGCAGCCAAGTGCTGCAGTCTTGGAGGCTTGGGCATCAAGCATTTATTTTCTCATGATTGCAGAGAAAACCTAAGATTGAGACACCGGCTGATTCTCTCCTTGCAAGGCCACCGTCTGTCTGATTAGGGGCCCTGGCACATGACCTTGTTTTCCGTAACTC
>CABHPQ010172883.1:6800-24662 GCA_902168405.1 Peromyscus aztecus
CGTTTGAGTTCTGCTGAGATCAGAGGGCCGGCTGGCAGCCTGTCGGGAGTCACATTTTATCTGCCCTTTTCTCCCAGTCTGTGTCTGGCTTCCGGCCAAACCACTAATAATAACGCAACTCAGAGTAATGCTTACATTGTGGGATGTGTGGCCTGGTCTGCCCTGTCCTTCTGCCTTGAGGAGGGCCCCGCTTCAATGTTCCCAGGGGAGCCCCCCTCCCCCAATGTCCTTTGCAAGCTCCTCTGCAGACCCTAGCCTTGGCACAAGGTACAGTGAGCATTTCTTTCTAATCATGCTCCTCAGGTCTTTACCCAGGCTCCTCTGCCAGCCAGTCAAGAGCGCTCAAGGGGTTCATAGACGAGGACCAGGGCTTGCCCAGAGCCCTCTGAGGTGGGCAGTGTCCTGAGGGCTTGGACTCAGCCCAGCCTCTCTGGCCTTTCAGAAATATGCCATCCTGTCTGTCACTTGCCACACTTAAGGCTAGGGACCCAAATCTGCAGGCTGGCACAGCCCGGAAGGGAAGCTAGAGACCCTTTTCTGTGGTGTGTTGAACACAGAGGGTTGCCTTCAAGTGTATAAACCCTGTCCCCAGCAGAAGATAATGGATCCCAGTCTCAGGCCGAGTCCCAGTCTTCGGCAGCAAAGAAGGCTCAGCTGTCCAAGTTTGAGCTGTTCAGCGAAGGCCCAGGTGTTGGGGAGCACAGGTGCCCCCCCTTACCCTGTCACCCACCTGAAACACTCCCATCTTTCCTTCTATTCTCCAGAGTGGCACCCTCTCCGCTCCTGTAGGTCCATCTGCGTGCGACTGTCTCAGAAATTATCTCACGGGCTTGTCTCCACACACAGGCTGTCTCCCAGTGCTGGGCCAGGACAGACTGTGAGGGACCCTGTAGGCACATTCACCCCTCCTCCACCTCACCTGCAGACCCAGATGGGGGGGGGTGTTGCCTTCTCTGTTTCATAGATGGGGAAGCAGGGTGGGCTGAGCTAGAGGGAAACAGGGTGTGCTGAGCTTGGGGACAAAAGGCAGCTCGCGGGCTGACCCCCAAAGGACTGAAAGGCTCAAGGTCTCTGGGTGCCCTTCGTATCTTCGGTGTATTGATCTGCTGACAGCTGACCCTTGAGGCTGCCGATCTTGAAAGTCCTTAGTATTGCAGATCATCCTGGGATTGTCTCCTCCCATCTGCTGCTGTCACCTCAAGGCTCGGAGCTATATGGGTGGGCCCCTTCCTTTTTTTTTTGGCGGAGACTGAGTGAAGAGACCAAACCACTACTGCATTCAGGAGGCAGCCCCCGCCCCATGGAAGCGGGGGAGCGAGGCAGTGCTGGGCAGGTGCCTGTCCTGTTGGCCAGGTTTGAACAAGTGCCTTTGGGAGCAGGAGGTTCCTAGCAGGCTGTAAGCCTCAGGCCATACCCTGAGTCTGTGTGATTCCTCAGCTTGTCTACAGCAGAGTTCCCAGAACCAGGTGGAGAGAAGGGACATTGAAGTGTAAAGACCTGGTCACTTGCCCCCTCTCCATGCCAAGGAGAACAAGAAAGCCTGTCTCCCAGCAGTGGGGGTGGGGACAGGAGTCGGGTGTGAACTGTTGGGTCTTGGATCAGCCTTGGATTTAAAAAAAAAAAAAAAGTCAGGCTGCCGGGGACATTTCTGTTCAGAGCCTTGGTTTCTCCATCTATAAAATGGGGCCACAATGGCATTTACTACTTAGGTCTGAGATGATCCAGGTGGCACACTTTGGTGGCATGCTTTGGTGGCACAAGGTAGATCCTGGCAGGGGACGTTTGTGGAGTCAGCACTCACAGAGACCCATTTCCTGTTAAGGAGTCTTTCAGGATGCGAGCTGGGCAAGCATGGAACCCCCTTTAGCTCCTTTGTGACACTTCCATGTCCAACCTCACAGTCATCAGCACCCAGGACATTTTGGGGCTGTGTTTCAACAGGGCATTGTACCTCTGGGTAGAGGTCCAAGTGGCCGGCACAGCAGCTGTGTGGCCATAGCCTCTTTCTAGTGCCCTGAGTGAATGTGTGTGTGTGTGTGTGTGTGTGTGTGTGTGTGTGTGTGTGTGTGTGTGTGTTGGGTGGCAACGGCCTGTCCTGATTTGTCAATATGCCCGTTTTGGGGGTTCTGCCACTTTGTGGGTGATTGCTGTTGTTCTGGTTCTTTCTGTGGGGGTTGACATGCCCGGGATAGACTCCCCCACTGACAGAACTGCCAGGCAAGGTAGTGGGTTGGGGCCTGGCCTGCAGGCACATCTCAGGGAGCAATGTGCTTGTTGCTTTGGGGCTGATGCACTTGGGGGTGTGTCACCATCCCTATCCGGAGTCCTCCGTTATTCTAGAACTCACATCTGTCCCATGCTGAACACTAAGGTGTATAACCATTCTGGTGAAATTGAAACCTTTTCTCCAGGCTCCTGTTTCTGGGTATACTGCTGGGCATCCGCCGCCAGGTCTGATGTCACCCCCCTCCACCCTGGGCCCCCCCCCCACCCTGGTGCCACATCTCTCTGACCTGGGCAACCATGCTCCTGAGTGAAGAAAAAGATCCACTGGGAGTCATGAGAAGATAGTGTGGCCAGCGGACTGTGGGGTGTGTGTGTGTGTAACCTGGAGTAGGGATATGAGCACCAGGGATCCCCAAGGACAGGATTAGACCTCATTGTTCCAGATGCCCGTGCTTTACTTCTAACTGGCTGTCGTTGGCAAAATCGGCTGTGAACAGTGCGCTCAGTGGCCTGTGACTGAATTGTGAGCGCAGCCGGTTGACTGCATGATCTGAGGCCAGAGGCCACCCAGAGAGGGCTAGTCTCCCCAGCTCCCTGCAAGGTAGCTGGTAGCCCCCAGTGGCAGCTGCCATCGCACTGATTGCTCAGTGGTCTAGAGAGTTCTGTGTACAAGTGCCTGTTGGCCACGCAGTGGGGTCCCTCCTGCTGTGCCCTAAGCAGCTCCTGGTCCTGCCCAGTGTCCCTCTTAAGTTGAAGTCAGTCTGTATCCTGTAAGGAAAATCTAATTTGCATGGGCACCAAGGGGGCTGAGTAGATCAACCTTTGTTCCTAGGGTTCAAAGATGGACCCTGGAATATCTACTACACCTCAGTTGCCCCTCCCATCTAGACTCTTTCTGCCACCAAGACCCTGTGCTAGACCCTTGAAGATGTGCACAGGCCACACGGTTCCTGGGGGCACTAAAATTGGGAAGTGAGATGGTCAAAGTGTGCTGGGGTAGAGGGAAGACTTGGGCCCTGCAGCCCACAGGGGCAGCCTTGCAGGACTCTGCAGAGGAGAGGCCTGCAGAAAAGTGCAAGTGCAAGACCTGCATGTGCATGCCCAGCTGCAGTGTCAAAATCCTGGAGAGGCATCGATAGCCACGTCCTGGCTCTTCTGTGACCTACTGGCTTCTCTGGCTTTCCACAGAAGTCTCAGATGCTGTCTTCCATGGCCTCGGTATTTTGTTCCATGGTCTCGGAACAAAATACCGAGGGCATTTTGGTAACTTCTAGAACAACTGCAGAATTGTGGACCCTTTAGTATAGCAAGATCCCTTTATCCTGCAAGCAAACTGTTATCCCTACAGAACGGCCGTCCACATAGGCTGCATTGGGGAAGCAGGGCTTGAAATGACCAAGCTTGGAGACAGCCCTGAAGGCCATCACCAGACGACTGGTGTCCACCCTGCATGGGTGCTTTGGGGGCCCAGGATCATTTCAGTCCACCTGCTTGGAGTGTGCCATTTCGTAGGCCCCCTTGTCCACGGAGAAGCCTACCGGGGTTGCTGGCACATGGAGACGAGCGCGGCCCACGGGCGGGCGGGGGTGATTTATGTCTGCCGGCTGGTGAGTTCTGTACTGCTGCCTTCTGCCAGCATTGTGGGAAGTGCGGTGCCTGGCGTCTTCCTACCCGCTCTCTCACCCTCCCCCTTTCCTCCTGGAGTCTCAGATGCACTGATCAGGCAGTCACCGAGTAGTGCCACCTGCCCCCCGCGGGGGGCCGTACCTACCCCAGGTATTCCGTTTGGACAACCATGCTTAAAGCTGCCCGTGCTCATGAGTTCAGGGAACCCGAGGCCACAGGGCAGCGGCGGCAGGGTGTGTGTGTGTGTGTGTGTGTGTGTGTGTGTGTGTGTGTGTGTGTGTGGTTTGGGCCAGTTCCCAGGCCTCCTGCCCAAAGCCCTGCAGGGGCCGACAGCATGAGCAATTGGTTCGCAGAGGTTGCCCACCACGCCACGCCATCTGGCGGGGCCATTGTTGACCACACAAAGGATGAGTCTGAGCAGGGCAGGGGCAGGGGCCCAGGCCAAAGGAGTGGACAGAGGAGTGGGTGGAGGGATGCTTGGTGTCCCGGTGCATGCTGCCTCCAGAGCCAGCCCTTTGTCCCGCCACAACAGTTGAGACTTTCCATGTGTCTTATTATTTCTTGACTGAGGGTGAGGAGGTGAGGGGTGACTCGCCATCCCCAGAATGTCCGTCTAGAATTCTTTAGACCACTTGGTTCTGACCTGATTTATTACTCTGCTTAGATTCAAGGGCAGTTTTATGTACTAGGTAATTAAGTGGCATTATAGAAGGCTCAGAGAGTAAGTGGCTGCTGTTTTAATAATTGAAATAAATGACCCCTTGACAGCTTCCCAACGCGATACTGTTTTCCATCAGTGCTAAGACCCTGGTGCAGCAGTGTGTACAGACCTGTGTGTGCACATATGTATATGCATGATCGTGCATACCTGTCTGTGCATGCACACATGTGCACATACCCTGTATGTATACATATGGATGCATGTATGGATGCATGTGTGTGCATAGAGGTGTCTGTGGGAGCATGTCTGCGCACATACGGGTATGTGTGCATATGTACTAGTATATACATTTATATGCACATGTGTGTATAAGGTGTGTAAGGGAGAAAGAGCCAGAGCTGCCTCTGCTGCGTCTTCTTGCTTGTAGTAGAACTCCAGAACACATGCCTCTCAGGCCGAGGGGCTTGCTCTGTGTAAACTTACCTTCCACTCCTGAGGCCGGGCTGACTTCCAGGAGGTTTAGGATATTGTTTGTCCCTGGGGCAGTCCTGATTCAAACCAACACTCTTGTCCTATGTGGGCTGTGCATGGTGCCTGGAGCTAGCTAGCTGGTGTGTGTGTGTGTGTGTGTGTGTGTGTGTGTGTGTGTGTGTGTGCTCTCGCGCTCTTCAGTTCGAGTGGCTGCTGACTGGCCTAGCTGACAGTTGTTATCTGGCCATGCCTTTGTGACCAGCCAAGCACCTTCCCCATCCTGGACCACAGCAATTTCTTCTGAAAACTGGGAACGTCTGAGGCAGTGTTGTAAGCCTTTGCTGTGCTGAGCCACATTGTTCCGTGACTTGGGGAGGATGGCCAAGCAAGTGACTAGGCTGAGCGTCTTGTCCAGCCTGGCACGGCAGGTCCTCAGAAGGTGTGTCACCCTGTGGGGCCTTAGTGCCTCCTGGCAGCTGGAACACCGAGGCATCTCTTGGTCCTGGTGTCTGTGACTGTAAGGCCAAGCACAGAGGCTCCTGAAGATGTGGGTACCTGGGCCCACCTGCGTAGGATGGGTGTGGGTCTCTGAGCTCTGTGATTTGAACTCCCTCTTTGCTGTCCCTGCCAGCCCTGCATGTCTGCGTATTTTTAAGCCGCCTAAATGGAGTCCTGCCAGAGTTATTTGGTTGCCAGGGTAACTTGCCCAAGCTTGCACCATTCCAGCTCTTAGATCCAGACATACTTAATTCTGCCCATCACAACAGCAATGACCATGGGAAGGTTGTCCTTCTTTTTGAATGACTTCAGGGTTTGGAGTTGGTCACTGGGCAGGTCTGGGACACAGTCCCCATCTTGATCCATGTACACTTCTGTCTGTGTAGCATTAGGCCTCAGTTCTGCCCCCTATGGGTGAAAGAGAAACACTCTAGGTCCAGGAGAGAGGAGGGCCCAAGGCTGACCTAGCCAGGATCTGCCCCATCCTGTGGGATCCTGTGGCTCTCCTGAGGTGGAGGTAGCAGTAGGGGCTTGGTGTAGCACATCTTTCTGAAGATACAAGCCAGTGCCCGGTTCTGGGAGGGAGGCCTGAGGTCTGTCTTCCTCTCACGCTGTCCTTGGATCCTGGAGAAGGGGCTGATCCTGCCTTGGCTGCTCTCTTGTGCGTGGTTGGGGCTCAGGCTAATGGGGGGAAGGTCACAGACTGGGATGGAATCGAGATCTCCCAGAGCCTCTGTGTGGGTCTGGTGTGATGAGGGTGGGCTCTCAGGAGCCTGTGGATTCTAGATCAGGGGAGACTGGGGTGCCCACAGGGCTGTGGGTGGTGATTTTGTGCCCTTTCTCCAGCTGCCTCTTCTATGAGCTTCCTTGACTCCAGTCATGTGCCGCTCAGTATCAAAGAGGAGCCCCGGGAGCCAAACATTGTGTGTAGTGCCCGCTGGCTTCTGTGCAGTGTGAGATAGGCCGAGTCTTACAGTGACCAATTGAGAAAGACATAATGGGGTCAGACTTCATAGTCTTCAGGAGGGGCTGAGTAAGCCCCGGAAGCCCCCCCGAGGCTGAGGAGATAGGACCCGAGGTACGGCTGTGCTCATGTGCAAAGCTGTCCAGGGAGGCCAGCTGAGTCCAAGGGATTTGGGGTTATGCCTGGCTCCTGGGCTTCTGTGGGCCGTGTCCGTGGCTACAAACTAGAAAGTCGGGGATGTTTATGAGGAGCTTCGGGAATGTCACATGGGGAGCTGCTTACGGTGTCCTGTCTCGTTGTCCAATGCCCTGATTTCCCGAGGAGAGCAAGGGGCTGCCCAGCCAGTGTACTGTGAAGGGAAATGAGGTGTGGGCTGAGTGCTCTGTGGCCACTGCAGGTGGTTGGGCAATGGTAGAGTCCTGTCCCAATACACTGGAAGCACCCGATTGTCATGGGTCCGTCTACTCTTAATAACAACAGGACTAATTTTGCCAGAAGGACGGATGAGGTGGCAGCTGGTGCCCCAAGGCCTTGGGCTTGGAGATTGGGATCTTTGCGCCACCCTTCCCAAGGCTCTTCAGCCTCAGGTGTAAGAGGACCAAAGATGTGGGGTCTACTGGGGGTCCCAGAGGAGCTTCCTGACAATTGCTTGTTTCCAGTCACTTATATCAGGGGTCATGATTGAGGTTGTCGTTGTCGTTTGGTACATCGAGTGGAGAGCTTGGCTCTCTGTGGCTTTTGGGCCATTGAAAAGAGTAGTAGAGCCAGGCGGTGGGGGGCTCCTGCCTTTAGTCTCAGTGGAGGCAGAGGCAGGCGGGTCTCTGAATTTGAGGCCAGCCTGGGCTACAGAGTGAGTTCCAGGACAGCCAGGGATACACAGAGAAACCCTGTCTCAAACACCTCCCCCCCACCACACACACACACACACACACACACACACAGAAAACAAAAAGAGTAGACCCACCCACCTGTGTGAACGCTCCCCCTCCTCCAGGGTCAAAAGGGAGGGGCAGAGGTGCTGTCCCATATTCTGGCCTAGGCTTCAGGGCCGCTGGTCAGCCCCACTCTGGTAAGGCTTTGTTCCAGCCTCAGGGTAGAGACGTTGTTGGTCCCACTCACTGTACAGGTTGAGGCCTCACAGCCAGGCTCACCTGGTCTAGCCTAGAGGGCCTTGCCGCTGCTTGGTGTAGGTAGGGCCTTCAGATGCCTTGCCAGCTGATGTGATGCGCTGTCCTTGGCAGGTTCTGTGCCGTGGTATCTTGGCAGGACAGGCTCTGACCGAGCAGAGACAGGCTAAAGCTGGCCATGCCCCCTCTCCCTGTAAGTGCGTTGGCCCCAGGCCCAGGGGAGCCGTTGGCCTGTTCAGTACAGCTGTCTTCCCAGTGCACAGCGATAGGCAGTAGGCATCCCTGGAAGGAGGCCTGGCTTCTCCCCCTGGCCAGGAGATTCCTGTGTTCCTTCTCCCGCCTTAGGTTTCCACCCCAGGATCCCATGGGCTTGGTGTCCCACCAGAGCTGCCTCGAGGTTGTTGATCCACCGAGTCGCATGCTCGGTGGGGTTTTGTGATTGGCATCCGGCCGCTTTCTCAGCTCACTTCCTGTCCTCGAGACCTTTCAGGACACAGGGGCCGTTTTGAGTGCACCGAGTTCCACTGATGCCCCCGGAGAGCACCTCTCCCCTCTTGGTCTTCACTGATGGCATTGAAATCCCACACGGAAGGTGCTTGGAGTCACCTGCCAAGCATCTCTGAAACTCAGCTCCTTTGTTCCCTGGTGGGTGGGAGGGGGTGGCATCCCCATCATCCAGATGTGCAGCAGAGCAGGGCCATGTCTATCTCCTGGCACCATGGAGTCATATGAGGTGATGTGTTGATCATCCTTCCTGCCCTGCGGTTTTGGTCTACATGGTCATGCCGCCACTTTTCCATCCAGCCATCTTTTTTGTCCTGTTCTGTATGGTTTTGTTTGACGAGGCTGGCATGGTACTTGAGGCGATCCTCCTGCCTCAGCCTCCTTACACCTGACATCCCCATGGCCACGAGACTCGTTCTGACTCTTTTACAGACAGGAAAATTGAAACCAGAAACTTCCCAGGCTTGGGGATTAGTGAGACGGCTCAGTGGGCAAAGGGCTTCCGTGTAAGCATGAGAACCAGAGTTCAAATCCCCAGCACCCACATAAATGCCGTGTGGCCATGGTGGCACAGTGCTCCAGAGGGAGAGACAGACCCCCTGGAGCAAGCCCGCTGACTGGCTAGACCAGCTGAATCTGCAAACTCTGGGTTCAAAAGAGAGACTGTTTCCATATGTAAGCTTCGGACAGTGAGCAGGGAAGATGTCTAACGTGAACCTGCGGCCTCTGTGTGCCCATACTCATGTACACCCGCACACATGTGTGCCCACACGCATGCCTGGAAAAAAACAAGTTAGTGGACTGATCTTCCCTTCGTGTTTCTCTTCAGATGTGTCCCTTGACCACAAGGCAAGAGGCCAGGCCTTGGTGTGTCCCCTTTTGGTACCTGCTCTAGGCTGAGAAGAAGCCTTGGGTGCTTGTGCCTGGAGTTTGGGACTCACGAGCCGGGGCAGCAGCTGGCTAAGCGAGTGAAATATGCGGAGTGTTCGGTGGTGGAGAGGTGCCAGGCAGAGAGTTGGTTTTTAAGAGTTTCAAAGTGGGTGGTTGTTCACGAGAGAAACTTGGGAAAAGTTTAAAAAAAAAAAAAAAAAAAGCGCAACGCACACATCCCAGGCTCATTGGAAAGAGTCCCTCAGGATTGTTATTTGCCTCTAGTGCAAAGGTGTGTCAGCTTCTGGTGACTGGTGTGTGGTCAGCGTGGACACGAAAGGTTGGCTGAGCCAGCACCTCCTAGCTCAGCCCCACCTTTCTGCTGAGCCCCAGAGGGGCATGGTGGAGAGCTGGACGCGGCCACTTTTTGGGGGGGTGGGGGTGGGGACACTGGTCTCATTTTATTTCCTTCAGAGCAGATGCCAGTGAGCATCTTGCCACGGAGCCCCGGCCTGGCCTCTGTACATGATCTCAGCTTCCCCTAGACACTTTGCACGCTTTGATGTCTACTGACCGGTGTTGGTGGTGGCGGCAGGGGTGATTTTCTAATTGCATGCTTCATTGTTGGCATTCTCCTAGGAGAAGGGGACCCGTTCCCAGGTTAGTAAGCCTCCCACCACTGTGGTGGAATACCTGCCGAGCTCAGGGAGCGAGGGCTTATTTTGTCCCCTTAGGTCCGAAGCAGGGGGCACGTCATGGCGGCGGGATTGTGCGGTAGAGGAGGCTGCGTGTATCATGGCTCTAGGAAGCAGAGAGAGTCACGGGGGAGAGGTTCAGGGCAGGACACATCTCCCAAGGACATACCCCCAGTGATGTGCCTCCAACTAGACGCCCCCCTTTCCAGGAGATTCTACAACCTCCTGACAGAGAGTCTGTCAATGGACTCGTCCACTGATTATGACAGAGCCCTTACAGTCCAGCTGCGTTCGTAGTGACTGGAGCTTACAGTGGGAGGTCAAGCCCTCAGCACGTGATCCTTTAGAGGGGGTTGACTTTCTGTGCACACCGGAAATGGAATCCCTCTCCCTCTCCCTTCCTCCCTCCCCCATTTCTTTCTTCCTCAGCGTGGACTCTTATGAATAAAGATTTTTATTTTCCCCAGTGAGATTGTAATTCCTGTCCCTCGTTATCAATATCATGTCCCTTGGGTGGGGACAAATGGCTGGCCATGTAACCAGGGAGAAGGAGGAACTTAAGGTCCAGGTGTGTGTTCTCATAGGCTGTTATGGGGCCTGGGTGCTGGGGCGCTTGCTCTTGTCCTGGCCATACCGTTCACTTGCCCCCGTGACCTTGGACAAGTTGGTGGCTACCTTTGGCAGGGGTCAGCTGTCAATCAGGCCCTTTGTTTTGAGCTCCCAGGCTCTGAGGGCCCCCCTCTTAGGGCCTTGTGACGTTCTCCCTGCTGGGACTAGGTTGTTACTTGTCACTTGAGTGGTGACACAGAGGGCGGATCCCTCTTACCCTGCCCCTCCTGCTAGGCCCTCTGGAGGACCAAGGCCTATTTGCTCTCCATAGTAACCAAATATTGACCTCACCCTGGCACGGGTTCTTGTCTAACCTTTGAGTCTGTTCTGGTTCATATCTCCCTTAAAGAAGCCCAGCATTGTGGGCAGGTCCCTATGGCACACTGCCAGGGTGAACCATACCCACCTGTACCCACCCGTGGATGGCCACCTGTACTGGAAGGTTTTTGGAAGCTGTCAGCTCCCTTGTCGATGGAGGGCTGGCTGTCCTGGGATGCAGAGAAGGGCCCAGAAGCACACAGCAAGATGGTGGCAGGGCCAGACCTTGAGCACAGGCCCCCAGGACAGGGACTCTGTTCTGTGACTGCAAGTACTTGGGTGCCCCCTTATAATGGAGCCCCAGGGGCATCCCTTACCTCGCTGAGAGCCTGAGGTGAAGGATGTTTGATCCTAGGAAAGGCTGGAATCCTGAGACAAGGAGCTTTGAGTCTGGGGTGGTGTTAGGCAGAGTAGGTGGTCTCTTCTGCTGATGGGGGTCTTCACTAGGTAGCGGGGCACTCCTGGCTCCCACTCTGCTCCTGTGTGGGCCTCATGGGGTGAGAGAAGCTTACGGCACAGAAAAGTGAGGGGGGCCGCCTGTCCTCTCTGTCACAGATGCCCGGATTTGGTTGTGGACACAGCCTGGGGAGCCTGACACGAAGCACGTTCATCCCCTGGTCAGAAATATTCCACGCCGGGCCAGGCCAGCAGCAGGAGAAGGCTGCCACCTTTGGGGCAAGCAGGGGATGGTGGAAGGGCCCCTTAGATGCTGTGGCTGTGGCTGGAGGTGGCCTGCTTGGCGGGAGCTCATGTGCCGAGATGAGCAGTCCCCTCTGGTAACGGAAGTGATGGTTGAGGGGCAAGAACAAGTGCTTCTGGGAGTGAGGTTTAGGCGTCTGGGGCCCGAGCTGCTGGGGAAGTGGTGAGCAGATCCCAGGAGGCGGTTTGGTAACTGTCCTGCAGGAGTAGATGTTGGGGTGCCATCTGCGGCAGACCTGGTGCGTTTGTGTCGTGTGAAGAACCTGCCCGGACCCTCTGGTCAGCCACACTCATCCAGAGTGCCAAACTAGAAGAGGCCGAACTGTGGTCCCACTGCCCCACAAGCCTGGCCAGCCTCCAGGAGAGGATGGGCTGAGGGGCACAGTCCAGGGAAGCTGCTCCTGGGTGAACCCTGACCCCTTATACTAGGACCTTGCCTTGTCTGTAGGGACGCAGCCCAGCCTGCCCCTTCCTCCCCATTCCCATAGGGCTGGTATGTAGCCTGGGGCGTCAGTGAAGGTCACCCTTCCAGTGTCCAGATTTACATTGCTCCTCTCCTCTGTGAAGGGCCCTCTCTATGGAGGCCATGCTGAGGTCAGTACCACATGGGGAATAAATGGTCCATTTGGGATTCAAACTCATAGCTTGTGCTGGTGGAGACTTGGAGGAGCTGGGAGAAGATTATAACCCCTTCCTGAAGGACTCTAGGCCCCCATATTCCAGTCTGTCCCCCACCCCTCCAGCAGCCTCACATGGGGAGACCAGCTTCTTGTTTACAGATGATGACCCCGAGGGATTCTGAAATGGCTAGTCCCTGGTACAAGGTCATTTACCTATGAAGCAGGACAAGCTTTTCAGTGGCTAGAGTGTACCAGAAGCCATTCAGGAAGTTGAGGGCTTTCCAGGCCATGCTCAAAGCCAGAAGGTGACCTTTGAGGCCTGGGAACTTGTGACTCTCTCTCCTTGTTACGGGGAGAACCTTGGGTGCAAAGGTTCCAGCCACATCTCTGGGTGAAGGCGGCCTCTGGCCAAAGGGTCACCGAGTGAGCTGGTTGGCACCTTTTGCATCTCAGCGCCAGCACCTGCAGCGGCTGCCACCCTTCCCCAACGGGCCTTGTACAGGCGCTACCCCGTGTCTCGGGGAGGTTGGGGAGCCTGGTGCAGGTCCCCACAGTGCTGAGAGGCATTGGAGACTCACCTGACTCAGGTGTGGTGCCACCCTTTTTCTGGGACCTAGCTCCTCCTGTCCCTGCATCTGTAGCACTGTTCAGCAGACCCCCCCACAGTGACCTGTGGAGGCAGATGTTCGGGTTTGTTGAGGTTAGCCCTGTACAGCCTCCCCTCAGAGGCCTCTCAGTCCCCACAGCATCTTTCAGGGCGGACGTTTTATCTCAGCTGTAAGTGAAGCTGGGGCTCAGAGAGGGCGCGAGAGTAACTTAAAGACACACAGCCAAGGATCTTAAGTTCACTGACTCTCTTGAGGTCAGAGATGCTGAACAGGTCAGCCAGGGTGATCTGAGGGAGAGCCCCCTTTCCCACCTTTCCTGGCTTCCGGAAGGTTCAGTTCTGTGACTGCAGCTGGGACACTGGAATGGCCCTGCTCTTTAGCATTCATGCCAGAGTGTTAGGTTCCCTGAATACCCCAGGCTCATGTCCTCACTGCCACCTCACTCCCAGCTGAGTCCCCTTGCCACGGGAGGGGCATCCCCATATTCTCAGGGCCAGGATGTGAGCCTCTTTGGGGGTAATGCTATTCTGCTGACTTCTGTCCACCACCCAGGCTGAGGACCTTATACAGAACAAGGCCCCCGTGTTGTCACTGGGGGAAACTGAGGCATGAGGGTGAGTGGAGGATAGTGCTGGGGCCCTTGGCCTCGGCCACACTGTTCTTCCTCCCCCATGTTGTGTGTGGTGTTTATGCTTGCTCCTGTGAGTGTGTGCGCATGTGTGTGTCTTTCTTGATCACTCTCCACCTTTAGTTTTTTTGAGGCAGGGTCTCTCCCTCAACTTGAGGCTTATGGATTCAGCTCCCCTGGGCTGGCCAGGGGGTTTCAGGGACTGGTCTGTATTCCCCTCGGGCCCCCTCCACACCCCTGCTGGGTCACAAGGCGTGCAGTGCACTGCTGTGAACGACTGTTTTCATGGGTTCTGGGGATCTGAACTGAGGTCCTCCTGCTTGGCCAGCAGCCAGCCACTTGACCCACTGCCCCTTCTGACCCAACTCTGCTGCAGTTGACCTCTACTCAACACCTGTTTACTGCCCCCCCCCCCCCCCCCGCCAGTGGCTGGAGAATGCCCACTTGGCCAGGGCGGCTCTTTCAGGCTGGGCCTGTCCCTCATCTTTTCCACCACCGTGCTCTTGGTTAGACACTGTTTTATGGTGCTTACGTCTGTCCTCCCTGGGCAGATCTTCACTGTCCTGCTTAATTAATTACAGGGATGCCGTCTCCAGGGAGACTGAGTTCCAGCCCCGCCATGCCCTCTGGATGGTCTTGGCCTCGTGCCCTCATCTCTTGGAGCGGGTGGAGGACTGGGAAGAGGAAGGGGCTTGTTCAAGTTCACAAAGCAGGTGGAGCCGAGAGCTGCTGTAGCAGGTGGCTTCCCTACCGTCAGGACTGCCTGCCCCAGGCCCGTTCTCACATACAGACCGGCTTCCCCTGCTCCTGCAGGCTCCCTCCGGCATCAGAGGTACCCATGGAGGCCCTTGTTAGGGACCTCTTCGGGGCTGTCTGGAGGCATGGGTCCTGAGAGTGTGATGCAAGGGCACCAGGAGTTTCCTGTGTCGTTTTTTTTTGGAGGCCTATTGGTTGCCAAGACTCTTTACCTTTAAAAAAATTATCAACAAATATATGAAGTAGTAAGCTTGGAGAACAAGATGGGCATTTACCACCATGGCACCCCTAGCCCCTTACATTGTCAGCAGCAAGGCATGCTAGCCTCAGACCTTTTGTTTTTAGGAAGCAGGCTCCATAGGCAGAGTGGAGGGCGGCCTGTGTGTCTTCTGCCCCATCCTCTGCCTCTTCTTCCATCCTCTCCTCTTTCCCCAAAGAACCACTGTCTGACACTCTTCTTCTGTCGATGGGTTTTCATTCTTCCTGTCTGGCAGCTTGTCTGTAAACAGTATATTGCCGTGCTCCACAGGGTTCCAAAGCCTTACGCAAATGGTGTCCTTCCGAGACCGGCTCCCCACCACCATCTTGTTTCTGAGATGTCTCCTTGTTAGATGTGCGACTCAAATGCGTCTATTTTTATCATTGTTTGACCACTATTTGCCTGGCCCCCTGGGGAGGCCATGCTGGCAGATGTCCTGTACCTCCTGTGTCTTTGTCCGCCTGTGTCTCAGTTTCTGGAAGGGCCGAGCCTCTCAGCCACAGAAAGCCAGCCAGGTACCCTGTCCTGCTGGGCAGCCAGCAGCCCTCCTGCCACCCCCTGTAGCTCATGGCTGCATCGTCCTTTCCACCTCTGTCAGTGACTGACAGGCAACCTCCCTAGCACGGGCTGACTCCTCCACGGATGGGTAGCTGGGCGTCTTCTCACCTTGTTGGCCTCTAGGTGTTTTCTTTGGTGACTCTGTTCTGTTTTTGTGGCGTCGAGGGACACTGTGTATATTGGTCACTCTGAAGTGGGGGCTGTACCTAGCGTTAGCCATGTGGTCTCTTGGCTCTGACTTTGGTGAAGTATGTTTTTAATTTTCATACAGTTAGTTGGGCAGTCTGTGACCTTTTGTTGTTGTTTTCTTCATTCAGAAATACTTTTCCTCTCTGAAAGTGTGTAAAGAGGCTCAGAAAAGAAAACCTGAGGTGCAGCTGGCTGAACCAGCGTGTGGGAGGTGGGGGGCAGCTAGAACCTTGCGCCTTGAGACAGCAGCAGTGGTGGAGATCAAATGCCCTACAGCAAGATAAAGTGAGGCTCTAGGTTTATCCTGGACAACTTCACTGACAGGACAGGACTTCACTGAGGCCACGAAAACAAGAACATGCCCAGTTGGGCGGTAAGACTTGGTGGCGGGACTCTGGGGTCCCCTGAAGGGTCCTGAGTGGACTGCGCTGCAGGAGAAAGTAGCAAAGCTGTGTGGAGGACAGACTGGACCCATGAAAAGCTTGCACCCCTCAGGGGGTGGTTACATGGTGCTCTGTGGAGAGAAGGACCAAGGTTAATGTAACCCAGTGTAGGGCACCCAGAGCCTGGGGCCCCATGAGAGTTTGAAAGTCTCCTTGTATTGTGAAGATAATTTTGCTGTGAGACGGGAGGAGAGGAAAAAGGAAAGAGGAGTTGCCTTTGGAAACCCCTTCTCACGCCCCAGTGGATGGCCCAGGAGAGCTTGGGACACAGTGGGTGCTCACTGAAACTTGGGGGTGTGGGTGGGAAAAATGCTTCTCTTCTCAGTCCCCCTCGGGACCAGAACTTTGTAGCAGCCGTGGTGGCCTATACCATCCTGCACACTCAGTGGCAGACTGTAGGCAGTTAGGGGAAGGTGCCCTGGCCTCCAGACCTGCCTGGCGGGTGCTTCCTGTTACACCTCTCGCAGACTTCTTGCCTTATCCATACACAATGCTCGAGCCTCTCAGGGCTGCAGTGGTAGCCGGGAAGCAATGGGGACTGACGAGCTCCGATGCCCATGGCACGGGCACAGGTGCTCCCGTACCATCAGGTCTCACCTCCTGCCTTAGCTCAGGCTGTGTTGTCAATACACCCGGCCTCCTGCACACCCCACCTTTTGTCTGGCTGTCAGGGTCCTGCTCAGCTCAGGGCTCCCTTCCTCCAGGAAGGCGTCTCTGGCTTCCCAGGAGGCACACCCTGCTTTGCCTTCTCTCAGGGACTCAGTGCTTTCCTGGTTCCCTGGGTATCTGGCTCTGCACTCTCCGACAGTCAGTCTGCCCTGGACGACAGGGTTTTTTCTGCCACCTCCCTGGAAGGTTGCTGAGGGACTGAGGGGCCAGAATGAACCCATCTAGCATTGAAGAAGGGAGGCGCCTTCCTATGCAATCTTGATGGCTGTACCCTCACAGCCTTGCTAGGAATCTTCTGCGTTCCAAAGACTTCTACCCCCACAGAGGCTGTTCAGCATTTGCTTGCTCTCCCCTAGTGAGGGGGAGCTCATCCCCTCTCTAGTAGCCTGAGTTGTTGTGAAACTTGGTAGTTCTTCTAAGTGGGCTTGTAAAAGCAGAGCAGCCTGGGGCTGGCGAGGGAGATGTGCAAAGGCTCCGGCAGCGGAAGAGCAGGGCACTCAGGAGCAGGTAGCTTCCCAGACCTCTCTGACCTGGCATGTGGGCATCAGCTACCCGGAATGCCAGCCCGGGACCATCTGCTGTTGAGTAGGACGAGTACCGCAGGAAGTGTGGTCAGGGTGGCCTTTGCTGCCATATGGAGCCCGGGATGAGGAAGGCGGCCCAGGGAAGAGGAGGCTGCAGCTATACCCTGGTGTTTACAGGAAGATCTAGCTACCTGTTCCCAGGCCCTATGGCCACCCTCTACCTCCCGGAGCCCCAGTTCCTCTCCCTGTAAGCTGGGGGTGTGTAACAATGAGAAGTGGGGACTGGTGTCTACGAGGCACATAGCTGGCACCCCGTAAGCCCATGTGGTCATTGTTGGTGCTTGCTTGAGAGGTCACATCTGATGGTGACCCCGGTGCTTGGAGCTTCTGTAGCTGGGGTCCCAAGAGCCCTGGGAGGAGAGTCTGGGGCCTGTCCTCATTGGCCTGTCCTGCTTGCATGACTCTGGCTATTTCTGTGCTTGGTTGCTGTACTCTGTAAAGGGGACGGCGCCTCCCTCTGCAGTGTAAGGTCTGAGGGAACCTGTGAGAAGAGTGGGTTTGCACATGCTAGGAAGGAAGCATCCGGTAAAGGAAGTGGGGAACGCAGGCAGAAGCTGTGGTCACTCTGTGGTAACAGGGTAGGGATGTTCACCCCCTAGACCTGCCCCGGGTTACTTTCCATGACCCCCTCTGGCTGTGTGTTGTGGGGGTTTGTCCCAGTGCAAAGATGTGCCAGGTTTTTACAGGCTTTCCGTTGCACACTCGTTACCTGCCAGATTCATGTGGAAACTGTCTCTTCCCCTACGCAGGCAAGTCCAGGGCTGGGAGGGGGAAAGGAAGGGTGAATGAACCTGCTTCAGAGAGGCCTCCTTCCCACTTTCTCTTCAGCTGCAGCAGGTCCTGCTGGCTTCCTGCCCACCTCCTCAGGCCCTCATAGCTTCTGAGCTCCCCCCCACTTCACCTGACCCTCCCGAGGCTTTCTGCATGGGAGGTGCGCTTCCCTCCCGACCCCCATCCACTCTCTGAGTGGATGCTCCCTCCCTTCCCCTCAGAGCCCCTGGTGCATGGGCTGACTGACTTCACTGCCCTTTTCCTGGCTTCTTCTATCTCTTGCTTCTCTCCTTCCCTCCCCAGGCTTCCTGGGGTAGATAACCTAGCGAACCCCTTGGACCCCATTCCTTCCCTTGAGGACTCCTTTGGAGACTCAGCTGAGTAGACAGTAGCGGGAAAGCCTTTGCTGCCCCGTGAAGTCACCGCCGTGGGCCCTCCTTCCTTAGGTGCCAGCTGCTGGGTCCTCTGAAGGCCACTGCTCCTGAGAAGCCCTCTGTAGCCGCTGCCGC
>CABHPQ010172884.1:9513-28285 GCA_902168405.1 Peromyscus aztecus
GTGTGTGTGTGTGTGTGTGTGTGTGTGTGTGTGTGTGTGTGTGTGACCTATCTTGGATAAAATATCTTAAACTGTAGAAGTAGAAACTACACAGCATAATACATAGAGGAATCAGAGGCTAAAGACCTATACATCAACAATACTGTGGATCAAGACACTTAACACAAAACTGCTTTCATTTTTAGGCATCTTTTTTATCAAAATGTCTTTTGGGTTGAGCACCCTATGCTATAATTTACATTTTTACATCAGCTGAACACTCATTGCTCACGTATTTGTTGCGAAAGGAAACAAGCAAGAAGAGGTTTGGATAAATGCTGTCTTCCTGAATAGTCATTTTTGTGTGAATTTATTGTTTCTTGTTCCCTCACGTGAGGTCCCGTGAGTTTACAGACGCCTTGAGTATACTTAGAAGTTCAAGCGGCTTATACTGTCATGTCACTGAAATATCCATAATAATATTAGACAGAAGTGAAATATTCTTTATACTGCAGAATCGCAACTAAGTTCTGACAGCACAAACGTACATTCCTCTTGGAAAAAAAATCTCTGTGTTGAACACCATCTTATTCCCTTAGTTGTGATGAACAACCTAAATACAGTAAGGTTTTCCAGAAAGTACCCGGACTGCTGTTGTATAGTTGAATATTTTCTTACCTTGGGGACTTTGCAACGGCAATTCTCTCTCTGTCTCTCTGTCTCTCTCTGTCTCTGTCTCTGTCTCTGTCTCTCTCTCTCTCTCTGTGTGTGTGTGTGTGTCTCTCTGTCTCTCTCTTTCTCCTTCCTTCCTCCCTCCCTCCCTCCCTCCTTCCCTCCCTCCCTTCCTTCCTCCCTCCCTCCCTCCTTCCCTTCCTCTCTCCTATTTGCAGCCTAGTTTTCCTTGTTACTATTCCATCCTCTGCTTATGTCTCAGAACTGTGATGAGGACGGAATGACCCAAGAATACAGACCACCTCATCCACAGCAGTGAGTTGTCCCAGGAAAGCCTCACACCGTGACTTCACCAGCTGTTCTCAGCTTTCTCTCCAAAAGGACATCCTTTCATTTGGGGAAACATGCATTTTTTCCCAAATGGCTTTCCTAAATACATTTTTTAATTCCTTCATTTCTTTGCTCATCAGTTTATAAGTATCCGTGTACATGTGGCACCAACACATGATATATATATATGTGTGTGTGTGTGTGTGTGTGTGTGTGTGTGTGTGTGTGTGTGTGATATACATACATATGATATATATATCATCATATATATCATCATCCCATTGTCACACTTGTAAGGGATAAATGTTTAAATTTTGACACTGAAAATAGCTCTAAATGTGTTACTACACCCACCACAGGATTTAGCATGCAAAGGCTCTTGAGTCATTAAAAAGCCCCACTGCTTCAGGCTGCTTCTGCAGCCCTGACCAAGTTTCTTAAGATTTCTGGGTTGCTGGTCTTAAGTCAGTAAAATGGATTGGTTAGCCAGACCACATCTAAAATGTCTTTCAGTTTTCACACACTGCATTACAGATTTCTCCAGAAACATTCCAGATAACAAATACTTTGTGCTGGTTAATGTGGATTGCCAACTTCACCTAGGAGACCGTTTTCTGGACGTGTCATAAGTAAACTTCTAGACTGGGTTAACAGAGGTGGAAAGTCCTGTCCTAAACATAGACAGCATCATTCTGTGGGCTGCGGTAGTGGACTGAATGAAAAAGTGAAGTCAGTTGGAACCTCAGCATCCATCTCTTTCTCTCCCTCCTGACTCTGGACACAATGTGACCAGCTATCTCACACATCTGCCACCACACTGTCCCCACCACAATGGACTGTGCCCTCAAAACTCTGAGCCAGAGTAAGCCTTCCTTCCCTTCCTTCAGTTGCTTCTCTTGGGTGTTTTGCTACAGCAAGGGGAAAAGCGAATAGAACACGTTCTCTCTACTGCTGTGGGATGTTCTGTATGGCAAATGTGTTGCTAATAAAACACTGATTGGCAGTGGCTAGGCAGGAAGTATAGGCGGGACTAACAGAGAGAATTAAAAGAACAGGAAGGCAGAGGGACTCACTGACTGCCAGCCAGCCGCCAGGACAAGCAGCATGTAAAGATGCCGGTAAGCCACGAGCCATGTGGCAAGGTATAGATTTATAGAAATGGATTGATATAAGATATAAGGACAGTTAGCAAGAAGCCTGCCACGGCCATACAGTTTGTAAGCAATATAAGTCTCTGTGTTTACTTGGTTGGGTCTGAGCGGCTGTGGGACTGGCAGGTGAAAGAGATTTAGCCTGACCGTGGGCCAGGCAGGAAAACTCAGTAACACTCTACCCCTCTCCATCCCCGGGACACCTGGAGGCCTTTACCGCTTTCAACCGTAGTGACTAACGTTTGGCGACTCTGCTGGATGCTCTAGTAGGTAGGTACCTTCTGTGACGGTTCTCATTTGTCTTTTCAAAATTCTCTAACAGATAAATAAGAGTCGTTCCTCACCTCCAATTAATAGAGGGGAGAAACTGAAGCTGAGAAAGACTCGGCCACTTCCAAAAGTTGCAAAAGTCACTAGTGACAGAGTCATACTTAAACCCCAACTACTGGAACTCCAAACTCCTTCTCTTTCTTCTACACTAAATCCACTCACCTCCCTCCCAGACAGGAATGAAATTTGCTTGCAGATGACTCCTTATTCAGGAGAACATATGTAGCGCTTGACACACATCTCTACAATTCCTTGAAATTGTAGGCCTGGCTGTATATTATTAAAGTTGTTCAGCTTGCTCCATGGCTGAGTATAGTGTAAGACAAAGCAAGAGTATATAGAAAATATAAGGAAAAACGTTTCTAAAGTGAGAACAAACCATATTTTTTCAGTCAGACCTCAAGGACTGATTGGCATTATCAGCACTGTCCTGTAGGCTGAGTCATTCAGCTTGAGTGGAAACGCCGGCTATTTGGCAAACACAATAGCAATTTTCTTAGTGGGTTTCGAAGACCCACACAAGGTAAAATAAACCACCCTTAAATTAAGTAATTATGTATTGTTGATAACAGAATAGAGAGCTGAGGAGTTTTATTTCTCCTTCAAATTGTCCCTGGCACCCAAGTCTTTCTTCCACCCTTACTACTTCAGGATTAATCTAGACCCTGCTCGGCTGCAGTACCCAAACTGACCTTGACTTACATGCTCAGTGCTTCTTCCCCACCCAAACTATATTTTTACCCTGCCACACTTCTTGCCCTTTTAGGTATTGGTTCCACTGAATCACTCAAAATACTGTGATGACTCAAGATTTCTGATTTCCTGAACCATGACTCAGCTCTTCAGGGGACAGACAGGACCTTCAACAGCCAGTGTGACCATTTCCACCAAATCTTACTCGCACTTTACTGACTTCTCCCCAGCCCCAGTCATAAGGATTTCTGATAACCACCTTTTCTTTAGATTTACAGAGCCCGAGACATCCAGTGACCTACAGATGACAGTAGCCAATATAATATGTTAATAAAACAGATAACTCAGAATTGTAAGTACCTTGGTGCCTGTCAACTGGATATGCCTCCCCACAATGGTTCACAAAATCTCATTCCCAAAGCATCTATGACAGTGCTTTTCAACCTGCGGGTCACAACCCCTTCGAAGGTCAAATGATATTTTCACAAGGTTGCCTAAGACCATCAGAAAACACAGATATTTACATTACTATTCATAACAGTAGCAAAATTACAGTTATGAAGTAACAATGAAATAGTTTTTTGGTTGGGGGTCACCACAACTTGAGAAACTCTACTAAAGGGTGGCAGCATTAAGAAGGCTGAGAAACTCTGCTCTAGGACAATCGTCTTTCTAGGACAAAAGTCCCTGCTTGTTGCAGGTAAAGCTCTTCCCTCCTCATCGCTACCTCTAGGCTTAGTGGCTTTGCCAGGGATCCCCATGAACCTCCATGATTATAAGATCGCCATTCAGCATCTGGAAGCCAAAGCTCTGTTCTGATGTCCACCCCTCCAATCTCTGTTCAGATAAAGCTAATGTGACCTGTATTCCAGCCTTAGAACTAGTGGCTGCTTCTTGTATGACCCCAGCTTTCCCTCTTTGGGTGTTTCAATCCTCTGATAGGTGCTTAGCAAATCCTCTATATTAAAACTCTCGCTATTGAAGTACCTTGCCTGAAATTGAACCTTCATTTGTTTCCTGGGTCAACATGATATACAATCACCACACAGTGCCTGCCAGTGACCACTACTTGACATCTCCTTTTATTATTTACTCATGTGTTTCAGCCTCCAGATTCCACCCGACCACTCCACTAGGACTGGAGAAGTCAAAATGAGTAAGACATCACTGCTTTGAAATGGACTGTAACCTAGGGGGGAAAATGTGTACCAAAACATTCAACAAGCACTATGGGTAGATATTGCATTCAACAGAGGTGTATTCAAGAGTGGGGATGTTCAATTCTGTGAGGGTCAGGGGCTGAGAGTAGGAGCAGGACAGTGTCAAAGGGCAGGCCATTGTTTTTCTTTCATGAAATGCACTTCTTTCTAAACACTTCTGATAAAAAAAAATCTTAGTCCAACTCCTCCACTGAAGCTTCCTTGGCCACATCAGCCTTCTGACATAGTGTTTTCACTTATGGAACTTCTCATACCAGCCACAGGAGCATCTGCCATTCACTGAATAATTTTTCATGCCACACATAATGCTGGAGGTTTTACACGAGTAATTCTCATTTAATAGTTATTTTATCGTAATAATAATATAGTGGGTAGCCACTTTTTTTTCTAGACTTGCAGTTGAAAAATTGAAATCCATATAGATTCAATGACTTCACTTATGCCTGATAACTCAGAAGTTATAATACAAACTGAGCTCTGAAACTCCATAGCTTGACCAACTTCTTGGTTAAATGTCTTCAGAACCATACACTAAAATATTGTTAGTGGCTTCCATCAGATCATGTTCCCCACAAGGACAGGGACCATCTACGTCTTCTATGTTCATGTCTCCACCTGACCCCTTAGGACATACTAGAAAGTCAATGAGCACCTGACTTGCAGTGAATGAATTAGCTCACCAATGGCCTTTACTGCAGTCCACACTAATTTAAATCATGAAGCATTAGCACTCTAACAGAATTACAGTGGAAAGAAATTGGAAATGGTGTCCGTCTGTCACCTGCCTGGTCATTGTCAACACTGAGTGTGGCTTTGAACAACAGAAGTGACAGGTCAGTGGTTTGGTTTTTGTAAAAAGCAAAAGCTCTTCATGCTGGCTTGCAAAGAAATGCATACTCATATTTTTCAGGCCACATACCATCCTAAGAACCTGTATTTTAATCTATTTCAGTTTGTAGTTTAAGTAACCAATCCCTTGTAAAACTAAAGGCTTATTCATATTCATACTTATTTGTATGTCTAGGTGATGAAGGGCTAGTATATAGAAAATCATCTAGCAAATTCTGTCATCTCTAAACACAATCATGTTGTGTGTCTTCAATATTCATTTATTCCCTCAGATCCATGCAAAAATACCACTGTATATCTGATAGAAAAATAAAAGTCCTACAGGTTTGGGCTTCCCAAATGTATCAGGGGTACACAGTTTGAGAAGGACTCTTTCTCAGTTCTTGGGAACATCACTCTTGATACTTTCCACTCAATATAGACCACTTGTAGGAAGAAATTCTAGGGAATGAACAAGAAGAAACTCAGGATAAATGCAAGCATGTTAGCATATCATTGAGTAAATGGAGAACTACGTGACACCATTTTGACACTGCAGCAGGAAGCAAGTTTGAATGAAGCAACACAACCAAATAAAACCTCAGGAGCGCATGTCCCATGGCTGATACAGAAGGTCCTGCGTTATTTGTGTAGGGTTGTGCAAACATCAACAAGGAAGCCTGCTGAAGGCAGAGGCCATGTTCCCTGAAAACAGGTAGGTATAAAAGGCCCTCCCAGGGCAACTCTGTGGAAGATCGCCTTCCTCAGCAACAAAACCTGATCCACTGTCACCATGACTGGCTGCAATTCCTGTCTCCAAGGATGCTGCAGCGTTCCCATGGGCCCAACCACCACCCTCTGCTCCTCTGATGTATACTGTCCGCGTGAAGTCTGCCTGCCCAGCACCTGTCCACACAAGATCAGTCTCCTTCAGCCCACCTGCTGCATCACTTGCCCCCCACCCTGCTGTGTGCCTGATTCCTATGTGTCATCATGCTGGCTGCTCAACAAGGGCTACCCTGCCCCAGATCTGACAGGGATCTCTGTTTCCACCTGTGTCCAATCTTGTGAGTGTAAACCCTCCTGCTGCTAAATGAAGACATTTAAAGAGCCTACCCACCTTGCCTTAAGGCTCTGCAATGGTTGACAAAGGGCTTTAGTTAGACACTCTGGAAGATGCTTTGACACTGGGACTTCATTTTTGCAGAAGGATTCTTCCTGTGTTTTGAACAATGATTTCAGAGGAATGGAAAAATTGCAGTCAAGGATCTCCTTATTTTAAAAGTAAATAAACACCACCATCCCCCAGATCCTGTGCTGTCTCAGTGTTTAATGCTATAATTACATAAGGACTCTTGACGCATGCATCATGAAGCTGAAAGGTGTACAGCAGAATTATACTTTCTGATGACATCAACACAAATCTCATAGCTGAAGGGAAGTCACACAAGGATACGGAGATACATGGAGAAAATTGCCTGAATCATAAAACATTCACTCACTCTAAGCTTAGAATTGTTTTACATTTCAAGATCAACACCTAGCACCTACGTTTATTTTTTTGTTTTCCCTCAATATATAAACAACTCAGATGTGTCCTTAAAGACACAGACAAGCTGGTCAATAGACATCCATACACTCACATTCCAAGCATTTCTTAGATGCCTCTGATGTCCCAGGCATCTCCTCAAGTGCTTGAAGGAAATAAGCACGACCAAGGATACAGTTTCCATCACAAGGGCCTTGTACTGGCATGAACAATAGAAATGTAAGGGAAACTGTAATATGTAATATGTCAGAATGAAGCAAGGTCAACTGGACAGCATAGACAATTGTAAAAACATCTGGAAGGACTAATTTGTAAAGGAGGTATATGGGCCAAACCCTCAAGAATGAGAATGGCTTGGGAAGCAGAGAAGTGCAGAACATTTGAAACTAAAGCAGCAATCTAAGTGAGATGACAGAAGGTACATTTTCATTTATGATAAACACAGTATTCAAACAAAAGCCAAACGGCCTGCATGACATGTAATGCATGACACTTCACGGTGGTGCATCTAATGCTTTTCCAGTCACCCTCTTCTTTTAGACATGCCATGTTGGTTGAACAACAACTCACCAAGGACTCTGTACTCTGTGCTTAACCAAAAATCATTTTCCATCCAATAGACTATGTAATTTAGATGCCACCAGCTGAGTGTTTTGTGTTAGAGCCGTGTGATGATGTCGGAACCGCCAACTATTGCACATTAGACATTGTTGTGTCCCATCTTCTGCCGACAGGAAGACAAATCAAGGCCAGCTGAGGTGAAGAATGCTGCAGAAGGCATCTCAGAGGAATTTACTACCCAGTTGAAGATCCAAGAGGGAAAAACAAATAAATATGCAGATGGGAATCCATAACACATTTTAATGAAGTCCTTCATTCTACATTGCATTGCTAAAGTAGCCATCTTAAACCTGCTGTTAACTCTGTGAAATCACGTGGTTTCTCCTGTGAATCCCATTTTGTCTTATTTTAAAGTGTATATGTCATTCATGTGAAAATGAACTAGGGGGCCGGGCAGTGATGGCACACACCTTTAATCTCAGCATTCGTGAGGCAGAGCCAAGCGGATCTCTGTGAGTTCGAGGCCAGCCTGGGCTACAGAGAGAGATTCAGGAACTAAAACTACACAGAGAAACCCTGTCAAAAAAGAAAAAAGAAAAAAGAAAAAAACAACAACAAAAGAAGAAGAAAAAGAAAATTAACTAGGTTTGTTTTCCTTTCATGAAATATCTGATCAAGGAGAGCAAGTGAGGTTTTTTGGTTTTGGTTTTGTTTTGTTTTGTTTCTCATTTGTTTATTTTTTTCTCTTTCCAATGGTTTTTATACTTTGCCTCATCTTTAAGAAAAGAGAAGCTGTGGAAAAATAAAATGTAACACCACCTTTAAAAGGTCACTAGACCAAAAAATAAATCACTTCCTATAGATTTATTTCAAACAATGAAAAAGAATCTAACTCCATACCATCATGTCTGATTCCTTGCTTGCTCAGGAGAGCCTGAATTTTATTATCACTAAATAAAGAAATGCTTGAAGTTTATATTGTCAGATTAAATAGTCACATTTATAGATAAGTAGATAATTTAAAATTAAGAAGAGGGGAGGAAGATTTCAAACCTAAAAGTGTACATGAGTTGTCACTTGCTCAAATTACTTGTAACTCACACCAGTTTGGGCATGTCAGAATGCTGTAAAGATAAAATGTGACGATCTTATGACAAAAATACTGGCTCCATGAGTCAAAACTACAACTGAATTAATAAGGGCAGGAACTCTTAATAGACAAGAAAATACCAAACTGATTAGACAATCTTTGTGGAAAAGGGTGTCATAAACAAAAGCAGGATGAGAAGGAAGCCTTCTGATTGGACTCTCACCCACTGGGGAGGGTATAAAAGAGTCCAGACTGACAGGAGACATTTGAACCTCCGAGACTTCATCTTTACATTGGACCAAAGCCAACCAGACTGCATCACCATGGCTTGCTGTGTCGCCCGCTGCTGCAGCGTCCCCACCGGCCCTGCCACCACCATCTGCTCCTCAGACAAGTCCTGCCGCTGTGGAGTCTGCCTGCCCAGCACCTGCCCACACACCATTTGGCAACTGGAGCCCACCTGCTGTGACAACTGTCCCCCACCCTGCCACATTCCTCAGCCCTGTGTGCCCACCTGCTTCCTGCTCAACTCCTGCCACCCGACCCCAGACCTGCTGACTGTCAACCTCACCACCTATGTGCAGCCCGGCTGTGAGGAGCCCTGCACCCCAAGGTGCTGCTGACCTGTGGCTCCCTTGCTCAGAGACTGATACTGCAGACCCCAGGAGCTGCCTAACCCCTGTCCACTTGTCTCAGAAGTTGTTACAATGTTAAAGTAGGCAGATGGTCAGGGCTATGAAAACCCTACCTTTGATTTTAATGGCAAGAAAGCTGAGAAATTTGCTTATGCAAATGGGATGACTGGTCATATGATTCATTTGAACAGGTGAATGTCTTCCCTTATGAAAATGCTATCGAAATCTTTAAGATTTCAAATTATGGGGTTTGGGATCATGTTGCTTCAAGTATCTCATTTCCTGTATTGAGTATTTTCAGAGGCAAAATAATCTCTGGATGAGTTTTCTAATAAACTGTATTTCCCTGCCATGTATGTTCTTTATTTATGGTACTGTTTGAAATTCGTTTCTTGCATTTCAAAATAGAGGATTTTTTTAATTGTAGAAAGTTCCAGAAGAAGGCAGCATTGGAGCTAGTATGGTGGTATGCCATCCTAACCTCTTGTCTGTCTATAACGTCTGTCTTCTATCCTTTCCCTCAAACTCACAGAATCCTCAGAACAACACTACATAATGATATGAGCAAAGTTGCTTAAGTTAATAAGTGTTCTCGGATGATTATAAAGTTAGTTACTAAGGCAACCAGAATTTAACTCCAGGTGTGTCTGACTCTAGAGCCCAATTCTTTCCCACATCATAAAGCCTCCAGTGCAAGCAGATGAAGAAATCTGATCAGCACCTATGACACAGATTCAAAACATGCATGAAAAATGTAAAAAATGTAAGATTCCTCAACAAAATCATTACATCCAATTTTGACAGGAAGGAGATAAGTGGTCTCTAGTCCAAGTTGATAGGGATTCAGCTGTAAGATCTGGGTCATTTCTGTCTCGTTTTCACTTACAGAGCTCAAAGTGGTCGACTCTGGACACTAATACACGCCTCATTTGCCATCTGTTATCACAGAAGTGCTAGTCCAGGAGTCAGTAGAATGCCAGCTTTTCTTAGGCGACAGATGAAGAGCTAAAACTTCCATCAAAGCCGGGTACAGCTGTATCTGTAACTCCAGTGATCAGGAGGCTGAGATGGGAGGACAGAGAGGTCAAGGCCAGGCTTGAGAAACACAGGGAGATTCTATCTAAAAAAGAAAGAGAAAGAAAGTAAGACATTGGCTAATTGAACCCATTAGCTGATTCTATGAACATACATAAATTTATATCATAGAGATATAAAATTTCTGAGCCTTTTCTGAGCCTATGAAGAATGTGTGTATTATATGTGTATTATACATGCATTATATATATATATATATATATATATATAAGCTTTTACTATATAATACATATCCACATACAAACAAACAACACATGTAGAAATAGACAGGTCAAACTCTGGAAACGCCCTGAGATAAAGACAAAAACAATGTTTGTGTGTTCAAAAAATGAGTAGGGTGAAAAAACAGAGCAGTAAATGCCTAAATAAACCTGTCTTAAAATACCTTCAGAGGCCCATCAGTGTCACTAGAGAGGGATATACCAGAGCATCCTCACAGGCTTCTTGATGCTTCTGCTTTGAAAGTCTGCCATTTATTCAAGAATCACAAGCACAGGGCTTTCATTTTACAGAAGCCGTAGCTCATTGCCCCTGGATCCTATATTTACTTAGTCTTTAGCAAGTGAGTCACCAGATCACCTAAGGACTATTATCTTACCTTTCCAGGTCTCACTAGCTTTGTTTATAAGCAGAGTAATTTCCAGGTCTCTTAGGCCACTGAAGAGAAAATACATTCATCAAATATTGCATGTCTTGTCAATAAAAAAAAGATTATCATCATGTATTTGTTATTTATTAACTGTTTGAGTCTATTCATACAATCTTAAATCTCATTTATAACTAGAGAGGCATGATATTCTGCATATACAATAATAAGTCTTTTTATTGTAGATACAAAGTAATGGCATACCTTAAGTAGATTGGCATCTTTCCGACATGAAAATCTGATGATCTGCACACCATTTTTTCTTTATAATGTCTCCAGAAAATGTCAAAGGACCATCCTTCCCTTTTTCATTTTGCTCTTAGAACCTAATTATGATTTCTAACATCAGCAATTTATAATATATGCATGATAAGCCTTTCCAACAGACTGTAAATTCCATGAGGACGGAGATCAAGTTTATTGTGTTCACTGGCAACATTTATCACAGCGCCTGGAATTATTCCTCAATAAATGACTAACTATGTCATTAATTTTTTTAATGAATGAGGCAGGGCTGAGGAAATAGCTCAGCTGGTAAAGTGTTTGTTCTTGCAAATGCAAGAACTCGAGTCTGATTGCTAGAATCCACATTTAAAAATAAATAAATAAAAATAAAGCCAGGCAAGGTGGCACATGTCTTTTATCCCAAACTCTCAAGGCAGAGGCAGGTAGATCTCTGTGAGTTTGAGGCCAGCCTGGTCTACAGAGAAAGTTCTAGGACAGCTATAGCTACACAGAGAAACCCTGTCTCAAAAAACAAAAGCAAGCTGGGGTCATTCTTGGGGATTCCTGGCAACTTCCCTAGCACTGGATTTCTCTCTATCCCCATAATGTCTCCCTCTATCATGCTATCTCTTTCATTGCTTTCCCACTCCATCCCTGTTTCAGCTCGACCATCCCATTCCCTTATGTTCTCATCCTCTATCCCCTATCCTCCATTGCTCACCCCTCACCCCCAGTCTACTCATGGAGATCTCATCTATTTCCCCTTCCCAAGGTGATCCGTGTGTCCCTCTTTGGTTCTTCCTTGTTAGTTAGCTTCTCTGGAGTTGTGGGTTGTTGTCTGGTTATCCTTTGCTTTACATCTAGTATCCACTTATGAGTGGGTGCATGTTTGTCCTGAGTCTGGGTTACCTCACTCAGAATGATATTTTCTAGTTCCAAACATTTGCCTGCAAATTTCATGATGTCATTGTTCTTCTCTGCTGAGTAGTACTCCATTGTGTATATGTACCACATATTCTTAATCCATTCTTCAGTTGATGAGCATCTAGGTTGTTTCCAGGTTCTGGCTATTATGAATAATGCAGTGCTATGAACATAGTTGAGCATGTATCTTTGTGGAATGATTAAGCATTCCTTGGGTATATGCCCAAAGATTGGTATAGGAAGGTCTTGAGAAACATTAATTCCCAGTTTTCTGAGAAACTGCCACACTGATTTCCAAAGTGGCTGTACAAGTTAACACTCCCACCAACAGTGGAAGAGTGTTCCCTTGCTCCACATCCTCTCCAACATAAGCTGTCTGCAGTGCTTCTGATCTTAGCCATTCTGACAGGTGTAAGATGGTATCTCAGAGTCATTTTGATTTGCATCTCCCTGATGACTAAAGATGCTGAGCAATTCCTTAAATGTCTTTCAGACACTTTTAGCCATATGAAATTCTTCCTTTGAGAATTCTCTGTTTAGCTCTATAGCCCATTTTTTAATTGGATTGTTAGGTATTTTTATGTCTAGTTTCTTGAATTCTTTATATATTGGAAATCAGCCCTCTGTCAAATGTGCCATTGGTGAAGATCTTTTCCAATTCTGTAGGCTGTCATTTTGTCTTATTGACAGTGTCCTTTGCCCTACAGAAGCTTCTCAGTTTCAGGAGGTCCCATTTATTAATTGTTGCTCTCAGTGTCTGTGCTACTGGTGCTATATTTAGGAAGTGGTCTCCTGTGCCAATGCATTCACAACTACTTCCTACTTTCTCTTCTATCAGGTTCCATGGTTTTATATTGAGGTCTTTGATCCACTTGGACTTGAATTTTGTGCATGGCAATAGATATGGATCTATTTGTGATCTTCTACATGTTGACATCCGGTTATGCCAGCACCATTTATTGAAGATGCTTTCTTTTTTCCATTGTACAGTTTTGGCTTCTTTGTCAAAAATCAGATGTTCATAGGTACATGGATTAATATCAGGGTCTTTAATTCAATTCCATCTGTCCACATGTTGGTTTTTATGCCAATACCAAGCTGTTTTTATTACTTTAGCTCTACAGAAGAACCTGAAGTCAGCGATGGTGATGACTCCAGAAGTTGCCTTATTGTAAAGAATTATTTTAGCTATCCTAGGCTTTGTTTTTCCATATGAAGTTGAATATTGTTCTTTCAATGTCTATGAAGAATTGTGTTGGTATTTTGATGGAGTTTGCATTGAATCTGTAGATTGCTTTTGGTAAGATTGCCATTTTTATTATGCTGGTTCTACCTATCCATGAGCATGGGAGATCTTTCCATTTTCTGATATCTTTTTCAATTTCTTTCTTCAAGGAGTTCTTGTCATACAGGTCTTTCATTTGTTTGGTTAGAGTTATCCCAAGGTATTTTATATTACTTTGGCCCAGCTAAGACTATTAGCAATAGTAGAGAGAGTGTCTGAACTGAACTGGCTTACCCCAGTGATCAGATCGGTGAATACCCTAACTGTCATCACAGAGCTTTTCTCCAGTGACTGATAAAAGCAGATGCAGTGATCCACAGCCAAATACAAGGCAATGCTCCAGGAGTCCAGTCAGAGAGAGAGAGGAGGGATTCTATGAGCAAGTGCATCAGAATCATGATGGTGAAACCTGCAGAGAAGACCAAACCAAACTAGTGAGAACTCATGAAAGTTGAATCAATGGCTGTGGAGCCTGAATGGGACTGGACTAGGCCTTCTGTATGCTGAGACAGTTGTGTAGCTTTATCTGCTTCGGGGCCCCCTGGCGGTAGGATCAGAATCCATCCCTGGTGCATGAGTGGGCTTTTTGGAGCCCACTATCTATGATGGGACACCTAGTGCAGCCTTGAGGCAGGGGGAAGAGCTTGGACTTGCCTCTACTGGATGTGCCTCCCCATGGGAGGCCTTGCCTTCTTGTGGAGGGCATGGGGGAGTTGGGAGGGGAAGGCTGGGAGATGGGAGGGGGAAGAGGGGGATCTTTGATTGGTGTGTAAAATGAATGAAAAAAAATTCTTAATAAAAAGAAAACCAAAAAGGGGGGAAAAAAACCAAAAACAAACAAAAAAAAAAACACCCTAGCGCCAGGCAGTGGTGGCGCACGCCTTTAATCCCAGCACTCGGGAGGCAGAGGCAGGTGGATCTCTGTGAGTTCGAGGCCAGCCTGGACTACCAAGTGAGTTCCAGGAAAGACGCAAAGCTACACAGAGAAACCCTGTCTCGAAAAAAAAAAAAAAAAACCCTAAAAGTTAAAGATTAAAAAAAGGGGAGCATTGTGGTACATGCTTGTAATCCCAATGCTGAGGAGGTGGAGACAGGAGGATTCCTGGAGATCACTAACCAGCCAAATCTCCTACTTGAGCAGCTCCAGGCCAGTGAGAGACCCTGTCTCAGAAAGAAAAGGCGGAGGCTTGGAGAAATGGCTCAGAAGTTAAGGGCACTTGCTAGTCTTGCAGAGGACCTGGGTTCAGTTTCCAGCACACACATGACAGCTCACCCACATGACCATGCTTCCAGTTTCAGAGGGTCTGATGCCTTCTTCTAGACTGTGTGGCACCAGATATGCACATGCTGCACATGCACACATATGGGCAAAACACTCATACACATAAAAAATAAAAATAATAAAACATTTTTTAAAGGAAAGAAAGAATAGTTGGATGGTATCTAAGGAACAACATTGGGTTTCTCCTCTGGCCTCTACATGCATGTGTGCACATAACCCAAATACAAGCAAACACATACACACACACACACACACACACACACACACACACACACACACACTATATTCATTTTCCCTAAGCAATATGGTGTGCAGTTTAGCAGCTATTCATTCAGTGAGAAATCTTAGAAAGGTTCTGGAACACCAGAGACTGTCAAATCCTCTCTTTCAAAGAAAACCATGGGGAACATTTTTTTTAAATTTTTTAACTTAGTGTATATGCCAACTATATTCCCTACTTGCAAATGTTAACATTTTAGTTGTTTACTTATTTATGTGGCATGAACTTTCGAGATCGGTGTCTGCTGTCTCACCTAATGTTTCTCTCGTACTTGCTTCCCCCTTCTCCCTCTGCTTTCTTATTACTATGTTGCTTTTATCTTTATTTTGCCTTAAGTTTGATCTGCAACTTACTCCAATGGTTGTAATACTCATCTTTGCACACCATGGACTTTACAGTCTTTTCTTCTCATGAGGCTTACAGTGGCCTTTTAAGTGAGAGAATGTATTACTGTCCTCACTTGCAGAGAAGAGTGGCAAGACTCTAAGAAGTGAAATCCCTATAATAACAAGGGAAGAAGTAACCAGTACTCCTGGGGCCAATAAAGAGCTCTTTCTGACTCCGAGTGTGGTCCTCTTGGTTCTGTACACCTGTTCCCCAAACATGCAGGCACACCTGTCATCATACTCTGATGGACAGATAGCCTTAGAGTAGGAGGTGAGAAAAGTATGAGAACCATGGCTTAAAGGATGCATGAGTCCAATCTTAGCAGAAATGTTCTAACCTGCAGGGATAATGGTGTCCAGGGACATACCTAGTACTTTCTCTTCAACACTGAAGAGTACCTAAGTCTAAATGGTGCCCTGGAAGAAGACTTGGCTCTTTTAACACAATGAGGGAACAAAAGCTAAAATCAATCTGGGTCAGGCTCATATGTTTGCTTTCTATTGTGATTGGTTTTACTGGAATTCTAGCCTTGTAGTCTTAAAAGTTATTCTTTGATTTAGTATTTCATTTTCATCCTACACAAAGGTTAAAAATTCAACTGTTCCACATTTAATGGCCAAGGGAAAAAAGCAACAGGAATGGAAATTCTTAATAGGAGACAAATGCGTGGAACATCCATGATGCGAGGATGTGTCAACCTAACTTAATGTTTACAAAATGTACAGAGGACCAGAAATTCTCAACCAAACACAGATGAAAAAGTACTGAAGGGCAGTAGAGTAACAAATATCAAAGGCTTTGAAAATATTAGACTTTAACATTTATCCCTATAACTCTACCTGGTAATTATTTCTGCTTCAGGATAACCATAATAAGCACAAAGATTCATATAGAGAGTCTCTCTCTATTGCCACAGTTATCAAAGAAAAAATTGAGATTAAGAAAATGAAATCTTAAAGTAACCAAGAAGTACAATTAGATGATGAGTACTAAAAAATAACATTATTAAATATACTTAGGAATGCAAGATAATGAAATACATATGCTTATGCAAGAAGGTATATTATAGAACCTACACAAAATGATTCCAGAAATGTAAAAATGGATGATTACATATAGTCAAGAGTATTTTCTATCATACATATATAATATTAATAGATATGTCCAGATGGTTCCACTATAGGTAAATTACCTTTATGTTTTTCAGCCGTTTTGAAATTGTAGTGACTATGCAATATTTTACATTAAACTATTAAGTGTTTGTAAAGTTTTGCCGTATTTCTCGTAAAACTGTTTTCCCACTTTAGTGTAGTTTTGAGCTCCAAGTGCCTCAAAGCTCACAGACAGTAACTAAAATAAAGTTCCCGTTCAGCTCTTCAAAACAGAAACAGTTCATCAAGCCATCTGATATAGAAAGAGGCAAAGAGAAAAAAAAAAAAAAAGGTGAACAGCAGCATGGAGAGCAGCATTCTGCACATTGCTGTCATGCCCATGTGGTCCCCAGCTAGCCTGGTGGTGACATCGTAATAGTAGAAGCCCTTTTGTGATACATCATAAAGCTTGTGTCCCAGTGACAAATAGCAAGAGCAATCAGTTAAAATTTGGCAATGAATTCAAATAAAAGGTAATTAGCAAAATAGGGACTCTTTACAGGCATCCAAATGTCAGGCCAATTAAAAGATAATGGGAACACGAACATAAACAAGAACCAGGAAAGAAGCCCATTGGTGGGACCAACGCCCACTGGGGAGGGTATATAACAACCCCGGAGCAAGAGGAGACATTTGAACCTCCGAGACTTCATCTTCACATTGGACCAGAGCCAACCAGACTGCATCACCATGGCTTGCTGTGTCGCCCGCTGCTGCAGCGTCCCCACCGGCCCTGCCACCACCATCTGCTCCTCAGACAAGTCCTGCCGCTGTGGAGTCTGCCTGCCCAGCACCTGCCCACACACCATTTGGCAACTGGAGCCCACCTGCTGTGACAACTGTCCCCCACCCTGCCACATTCCTCAGCCCTGTGTGCCCACCTGCTTCCTGCTCAACTCCTGCCACCCGACCCCAGACCTGCTGACTGTCAACCTCACCACCTATGTGCAGCCCGGCTGTGAGGAGCCCTGCACCCCAAGGTGCTGCTGACCTGTGGCTCCAGTGCTTGGTACCTGTCTTCGAAAGAGTCAACCCGGGAGCCCTAGCACTTACCTGGCAGAACCTGCAATTTAGTTTACTCCGGTTTAGAAGCTGAAGTTGGGTGACGCTGTCATTAACAACACCTCTCCTGCCTGCCTCAACCAAAAGAAACCAGAGTCTTGGGTGATGCAGCTTCTACCTGTAACCAGATGCAGTTTGGACGGTTGATGCTTTAAGGTTTCTGAAGATGTTGACTCCTTTGTGCCTTTCTTTGGGTGTTTGGGGCTTCTGATTTCAGTCTTGAGTGGTATCTTTCTGAAATATTAGGGAATTTCTTCATGATCTTCCTAATAAATTTTGTGTCTGTGGCATAGCACAAATGTGCATAATTGCTTTTTGTTTATCTCTATATATGACTTCGTTAAATGTGTTTCTGAACTCCTGGTGTTAATTGGCATTTAAAGAAAAACTAACAGCATGGGTGACATTGAAAATAGAGGCAGCAAAGAGAGACTTACTGATCGTGTTGCTCTTGCTATTCTGGGGAAATTAAGTGGTCTGGGGTCCTAGTTAGGGTTTCTATTGCTGTGACAAAACACCATGACCTAGAGCAACTTGGGGAGGAAAGGGTTTATTAGGCTGACACTCCCATATCACAGTCGTCACCAAAGGGATCAGGGTGGGAGGCAGAAACTGAAACAGAAGCCAGGGAAGAACACTGCTGGCTGGCTTGCTCCTCACAGCTTGCTCAGCCTGTTTTCTTATACAGTTCAGAACCAACCTCCCAGGGACGGCCCCACCCCATGGCGGGGCTCTCCCACATCAACCATTAATCAAAACAGTACCCTACAGACTTGTCTGTAGGCCAGTCTTATGGAGGCATTTTCTCATTTAAGATTCCCTCTTCTCAGAGGGCTCTAGCTTGTGTTGAACTGACAAAGAACACCAGCCAGGACACTTGGTATGCTGATTTGAATGGGAAATGCTTCCCACAGGCTCAGGTATTTAAACACCAGCCCCTGGTTGGTGTCACTGATTGAGAAGGTCATAGATCCTTTAGGAGGTACAAAGTGTGTCACTGTGAGCTGACTTTGAGCTTTTATAGGCTGGCTCCACTTCCTGTTCTCTCTCTCTCTCTCTCTCTCTCTCTCTCTCTCTCTCTCTCTCCCCTCTCTTTTCGTCTCTTTTTATACACACACTCTCTCTCCCCTCTCTTTCACACACACACACACACACATGCTCTCTCTCTCCTCTCTCCCCCACCTCTCTCTCACACATACACACACTGTCTCTTCTTCTCCTCTCTCTCTCATACACCCACACTCTTTCCTCTCCTCTTCTCTCTCTCTCTCTCTCTCTCTCTCTCTCTCTCTCTCTCTCTCTCTCACACACACACACACACACACTCTCACTCACACACACTCTCTCTCCTCTCTCTCTTTCATACACATACTCTCTCTCTTTCTCTCTCACACACA
>CABHPQ010172884.1:28295-40272 GCA_902168405.1 Peromyscus aztecus
TCTCTCTCTCTCTCTCTCTCTCTCTCTCTCTCTCTCTCTCTCTCTCTCCTTCCTGACAGCCAGGTTGGACTCATATTCTGGCTGTCATGTCCCCCATTATGGATTATATCCCTCTGGAACTGTAAGCCAAAATAAACCCTTTCTCCCCAGATTTGCTTCTCGTCAATGACCGAAATAGAAAAGTAACCAACACCCAATGCATAGACAGTCCAGTAGAGAGATGTGCTTGAAGGTAGACTTCGATGACTTGTCTGGTCCAAGCTGCTTTAATCCATTTTATTGCGGAACTATTCATCATACCCAGGAAACAGAACCATCCTTGTAGCTGGAAGTTTTCCTGTGTCCCTCCTGGTCCCACAGCTGCTCAGAACCAAATAAACCCACAGAGGCTTATATTAATTAAAACTGCTTGGCCATTAGCTCAGGCCTACCACTAACTAGCTCTTACACTTAAACTCAGCCCATTTCTGTTAATCTATATGTTGCCATGTGTTCTGTGGCTTTACCTGTGTGTCATTACATGCTGCTCCCTGGACAGCAGGCTGTCATCTCCTGACTCAGCCTTCCTCTTCCCAGAATTCTCCTTGTCTGTTTATCCCGCCTATACTTCCTGCCTGGCTACTGGCCAATCAGTGTTTTATTAAACCGGTGTACAAATGCATTATCCCATAGCACACCCTAGATGCCCATCAGTATATGAATGGTTAAAGATAAAGACATGGAAAATGGCTCCATATAATTTGTTACTAGGAAAATATAAAACAAAGTGCAACACTTTACAAAAGGTAGAATATCTGAAACTGTAACAACTGATAAGACCAAATGGAGAAAACTCAGACTGACTATATAGTTCATCCATTATTGATGGCAGCATGAGTGATGTGACCCCATTACAGTTTGGATATTAAATATCCCCCAAATTCATGTGTTGAAGGCTTGGTCCCTGGTTGATGACAATATTGGGAGACCATAGAAACTTTAGGAAGAATGGCCTACTAGAAAGAAGTACGGTCCCTCGGAGTGCACTCAAAAAAAAAATATTGGGATCCCCCTCATCTCCCATTATCTGCTTCCTGACTACCACATCATGAGTGGCTTTCTCCTTTTCTCCATCCCTTACTTTGATGTCCTTTGTAATGGGTTCAAAACAATAGGACCAAGTGACCATGAACCAAAACTACTGAAATCATGAGCCAAGATAAATTTAAGTTGTTTACCATAAACATTTTGTTATAGTTGTGTAAATTAATATAATTTCTTTGAGGATAAAACTCCAGAAGTTTCTTTTTTAAGATTTAGTTTATTTATTTATTTATTTTAAAAATATTTTTCTTTTCAATTATGTATATTGCATCTGTATCTGTGTGTGGGTATGTATACATGAGTGTAGGTGCCTACAGATGCCAGAAGAGAGTGTCAGACCCTCTGGAACTAGAGTAACAGTTGTGAGCTGCATAACGTGGGTGCTAGGAACCAAACTCAGGTCCTCTGCAAGAGCACAAAGTACTCTTAACTGCTGCACATCACTCCAGTCTCTGATAGCTTCTTATAAAAAGAAATAAAGAAATATATACCAACTCACAGCTCAACAATTCTACTTTAATATTGACCCAAGAGAAGAAAAAAATGCATCCACAAAAACATTTGCACATGAATGCTTTAGAAGTTTTATTTATAATAGCATCAAATGGGAAATAGCATTCATCCACAGAAAAGACAAAAGAAATCAAAATTATAAAATGAACCTTTTAAATTCTATAAGATACTGATGCAACATCAGAGAACTGAAAGACAGAGTGCTAACTGAAGAAAACCAGACACAAAATTATGCACAGTGTGACTTTATGCATAAAATTCAAGAATACAGAACAGTAATCCATGGTAGCAGGAATCACTGTAATGTTTACCTTTGGAGCCAAGTGAGAAGGACACAAAATAACATTCTAGTGTGATAGGGAAAATGTTAATGTCTTGACCAGGGTGATGGCTGCATAGCTTTGTCAAACCTGCACCCAGCCATAAATAACATTTCCTTAACAAATTAACTTGAAGGAAGGAAGTGAACATGTTAACAATTATGCAGCCATTGGGAACCAAGATGTCTCAGTTAGCAGTACTAAATTTTATAAAGTAAAACACATTTTGGTGTTTATTGGTTGATAACCACACAGTGAAAAACACAGGCATTATTTTCTCATTTTATGGTGAAAACCAGTTAAGGCCCAAATAGGGGTTCCATACCTAGAAAAAGAAAATACAATTAGTGAATGAGAGTGTTACACCTAAATGTACATCTAATCAGTCACATGACAATATGGCCACCAGGCCAGTAGTCTTCCCTCTCCACCCGTTTTCCTTGTCTTCAATATTGATTTTTGTAAAGAATTATGTATCAAAACACAAGTCCCTATTAGTAAATGGATTTGTCTTTAGCAAACTTATTAATGGTCTGTTATAAGCTAAGGACCAGAGATAAGACATAGTATGTCTTAAAAGAGATGCTGTCAGCAGGCCCTGCACCTCATGTGGGTGCACAATAGAGCCAACCGCATTGGCAGAGGTGTGGGTGAGCCAGCCCTGATGTTGTGAGCAAGGGAGAACTGTCCCCATTACTCATCTGTCATGTGGTGGCATGAGTGGGAGAGAGATGCCACAAACACCTCACCCTCCCACCTCCCTACCCCACCTCCATCCCTCCCACCCATCATGCCTAAGGCAGGTGGGAGAGCTGGCCCTGAGGTCAGAGGGTGGGAGAGCTGCCCCTGCCCACCACCAGCTGCAATACTCGGGAGAGCAGGTCCCTGAACCTTGTGTGGGCATCACAAAGAGGCAACTCCATTGGTGGAGGCATGGGTGAGCCAACCCCAAATTTGTGGGCATGGAAGAGCTGTCTCTATTACCCATCTGTAGTGTGGCAACATGGGTTAGGGAGAGATGTCTCCCCCCCCACCCCACCCCACCCCCGTCCCCGTCAGTGCCTGAGGCAGGTGGGAGAGCTGGCCCTGATGTCATAAGAGGAGGAGAGCTGGCCCTACTCCTTATCAGCTGCAGCACTTGGGAGAGTGGCCCCTATGCCATACCTGGGCAACACAGTGGAGCTGGCCCTGCAGGTGTAACGGTGGGAGATCTAACTCTGAGGACATGAAAGCAGGAGAATTGGCCCTGCCCCTTGCTTACTGCTGCAAGGGGTGAACTCACCAGGTCAATGCAAGAGAGCTCACCCTGGTGGTGAGGACAAGGGAGAGCTGGCAGATTGACCAACCCAGGCCCAGAACCAGGGTTACGTGTTGGCCCACCCCAACATCCACACCATCTGTGATCTGCTGGAGCACCTGAAGGGACTAGTCCTGCAGACTCAAAGATGCAGGATCTCCACAACACAGGGCAACAGCAGGATAAAACCAAGAGGAGTCGCAGTGAGGGCCCAGCATCGATAGTATAGTAGAAACCAGAGGCCTCTGACCAATGACTCTCTGCAATGAACACTTGCAAGTAAAGATATATGGACAAAAGGGTTTACTGCGTGACTCACTACAGCTTCCATGACCAGATTTATTTTTTCCTTCTCTCTCTTTTTTCTTTTTTCTCTTAAATTTTATTTTATTGGGGGGGGAAAGGTTGCAAGGGCAGAGGGAAGATGTGAAAGGATGGGGAAATGAATAGAATGGAGATGCATGGTGTGAAATATACAAAGAATAAATAAAAAGGAGGAGAAAAAAAGAGACTCTGAAAAAAACATCAATAAGCCTTAAAAAAATCACGTATGAATTTGTGTGTGATTTTTTTCCTTTGAGAATTTCATACAAGGTATTTTGATCATATTCATCCCCCCTCTCCCATATCTATACTCCCTTTCCTAGTCACCCAACTTTGTGTCCCTCTCCTCTTTTTCTAAACCCATCGAGTCCAAATTGTGCTGCCCACATACCCTTGGAAATATGGCCTTCCCCTGGAATGTGGTCAACCTATCAGGAACAACACTCCTAAAGAAAATTGACTCTCCCTCTCCCAGCAGCTCCCAGTAGCTCCTCAGCTAGGGTGGGGCCTCGTGCTCACCTCTATTCTCCATGCTCAGATTTGGTCTGACTTGAGCTTGCACGAGTCTCACGCATGCTGTCACAGCCACTGATCTCCTCAGGCAACTGCCCTGCTTGTGTCCTGTGAACACTGACTCCTTGTGATCATTTACCACCTCTGGTTCCTACAGTCTACCTGCTTCTCTCTTCCATAATGCTCCCTGAGCCTTGGCGTGAGGAGTCTGACAGGGATATCCCAACCTGAGGCAGCTGGATGGCATTTCCTGTAGCTAGAGAGTTTCTCTCCAGGTCCCGCCAAGCCCGGGCAGTCCTGTAGCCCACTTAAAAAATAAACACACAGACGCTTATATTATTTAAACTGCTCGGCCATTAGCTCAGGCCTACCATTGTCTAGCTCTTACACTCAGCCCATTTCTGTTACTCTATATGTCGCCACGTGTTCCGTGGCTTTACCTGCTGTCTTTACATGCTACTCCCTGGACGGCAGACTGGCATCTCCTCCCACTCTGCCTTCCTGTTCTCCCAATTCTCCTCTCTGCTAGTCCCGCCTATGCTTCCTGCCTGGCTCCTGGCCAAACAGTGTTTTATTTATCAATCAATCATCCACAGCAACCTCCCTTAGTTTTTAACATGAAAGTTGAGCCATGGAAGAACGGGCAGGAGAACCAATGCTGTGAACTTTGTAGAGTGGCCAGAGCTTGGGCGTGTGAGAAGAGTGGAAGGCAGAGAAGGAGCTAGCAACCAGGGAAGGAAGATCCTGTTTGCCGAGGTAGACAGTTTGGATTGTATCAGTGAGGGATAAAAATGGATTTTCAAAAGAGTGACTCTGGCAGCAGGAGTCAGTGGGTGTCCTAAAACAAGAGCACATCATACACGGAACAACCACATCTGCCATCGTGAACCTTCATGATGTCTATTTGTTTCCCTCCGTTCCCAATGGTCTCTTCTTCTGACGGTTATAAGGTTCAGGTGTGTGTCCTGGCCCCTTTCCAAGTTCTCAGAGTACAGCTATTCATTATTATACAAAACTGCCTGTCTAATCAAGACCAAAATGAATACTTCAGATGCAATAACCAGCAGCCAAAACTCTCCAATCAGGACTTAGTTCAAGGCAAAAGAAATATTCCTTGTTTTTTTTTCTAGAGTTAATTTAAAATAATAACATAATATAATTTAAAATTATAACACTCTTTTGGAGGTGGTTTTTTAGACAGGGTTCTTGATATGTATTCTTTTTGAGAATTTTCTTTCCCTTATAAAGAGTCTTATAGGGACCAGGGAGATGACTGGATCAGTAAAGAGTTTGCTGCACAAACCTGAGGTTTTGAATTCAAATTCCCAGCATGAAAGCTGGACACAACAGTACATCCGTAATCCCAGTGTTCGGGGAGGGAGTGGGAAGGCAAGAAGATCCCTAGAGTTTACTGGCCATCCAGCCTACCTGAACGAGTGAGCTCCAGGTTCAGTGAGAGACCTTGTCTCAAAAAGGGGCACTTACCTTTAATCATATCATTCCGGTGACAGGTTCAGCCTGGTCTACACAGCATAGTGAGTTCCAGGTCAGATAGAGCTATATAGTGAGACCCTGTCTCAAAAAGAATAATAATAAGGTAAAGAGCAATTTAAGACACCTAAAATTAACCTCTGGCTTCCACATAGATAGACATATCACACACACACACACACACACACACACTCAGGAGATGGACTCTTACTGACTCTGGAAGAAATTTTCTCTGTGTACTTTTGAAAGTGAACTATAAACCACAATTAAAGTAAAAACAACATAAAATTGTGCTTTATAGTAGAGGTGAAGTCCTAGAACAAATGCAAAGAAGTTCTGTTTCAAATCCACATCCAACTGGTTCTGTACCAGAGGTTTAGACTCAATGGAACTGCTGTTTGAAACATAATCACACCCCCTAAGTTCCAACATTTTTAATTTTCATGAAATTGAGACTTTCCTAAATAAACAAGAGGAAACAGACACTTGTTAGCTTTTTATGGCTTCCTTGCTCTACTTCTAAGTATAATCAATGAAGTTTCCCAAATCTTCATTGCAAAATATAGGTAAGGACTGGGGTTGTAGTTTGGGGTATATCATATATGTAATATAAACAATACCTTATGTTTGAGCCCCAACACCAAAATAAATAAATAATAACAGCTTTTTAAAAAAAAAGCATAAGGACTCTAAAATGGAAATACAAAAGGCGAAGCTTATGTGTATGACCATCCACTCTGAGCAGATCTAATCTCAAAACCTAAGCAGGGTTGGGCATGATTAGTGCTTGGCTAGCGATCGAAAGTTTTTGATAACCAAAGATCACAATTCAGATCTTGACAACCAGTTTATATTTTGGCTCACAAGGGCACAACTTATTCTCATTGTTCTATAAAATGAACACACATGCTTTACACTCAGCATATCATTTTTTAATATGTAAGCACTTGCTTCAGGCACGCGCTCGCGCGCACACACACACACAAAAGCCCTTCAAGATTGCTAGCCACCATTTTCATGGTGGTTGGTAGCACAAGCAAATACCTGCAATTTAATGAGCTGCGGTGTCCGTTTTTAAAGTAGACAAGAGCAATACATTTTCAAAATCAAAACCTATGGAAATATTACTTTCTGTATCTCTAATGAGCACTACCTATAATTAGATTTTCTCTTGGGTTCCTTATTCTTTCAAAAGGATAATGTTTCCTATGACCATTTGCTAAAATAAGGATTTTATCCAAGCAGCATGTGGAAATGGCGTTAGTCCTGATATAGTAACCTGAAGTTATCCTTCTTTTACGAGGCATAAAACTTCCTCGGTAAATAAGCAACACTAATGAGATGTTTGTAGGAAAACTGGCACCCGCGGTACTAGAGAAAACACTGGTGCGGCCTGTAAACAACCATTTGAGGGGCGATATAAAGGTCTCAGAAGGGAAGGAGACGTTTGGAGACGAGACCTCGGCACTACTGCATCCAGTCTGTTCATTCCTTCTCAGAAGATGGCTTCCGACGGTTCCCCTGGGTGCTGCTCTTCTGAGCCCTGTGCAGAGGCGTCAGGCTGCGCAGCTGCCTCACCCTGTCCCACCGACACAACTTGCCTTCCCAGCACCTGCGCCGCATCCAGATGTCAGACCCCCAGCTTCCTCTGCAGGACTCACCTCTCACCCTGCTACTTCGCTGGCGGTTGTAACAGTCCGTGCCTGGTGGGGAGCTGTGCATGGTGTGAGGAAGGGGCGTTCAACAGCAACGAGAAGGAGACGATGCAGTTCCTGAACGACAGACTGGCCAGCTACCTGGAGAGGGTGAGAAGCCTGGAGGAGAACAACGCGGAACTGGAATGCAGGATCCGAGAGCAATGCGAGCCGGACGGGCCATTGGTGTGCCCAGATTATCAGCGTTACTTCGACACCATTGAAGAACTCCAACAAAAGGTTGTTTGTCTCGTTCCCTAAAGTTCCCTTCTTCCCATTTCTGATTTCGCTCATAGTAATCCTGGGGCAGGTTGCTTTGTTGATGTAAAACAAAAGAAGGAGGGATTCCAAGAGCTAATATGCTGCCAGAAAAAGAGGGCCACAGATGACAAAGAAATCTGTCTCAGTCTCAGCACTAACTACTGAGTGACTCTAGAAATGTCATCTCTCCGTAGACTTTGTCCTCTACAGAGAGGGAGAGACTGAATCATGACATCTCAGATCTGTTCTGCCTGTATCATTGCATATTTATGTTTTTATCAAACAGATACTGAACACCATCTATTTTAGTTCACCTGGTAGTCGTATTCTTTTTGTGTGTAGGTGTGCATACACATGGGGTTGGTGGGGAAGAGGATGTATGTGCATGCGTGGAGGGAATGTATGAACGTGCACGAGGAGGCCTGAGGTCAGTGGCAAGTGTCTTCCACTCCCCACCTTGTTTTTTGAGACAGAGTCTCTCAAGGGAAATGGAGCTCAATGATTTGACTGACAGGTTAGTCAGACAGTCCCAGGGATACAGCTGCCTCCACCTCCCCGTACAAGGGTTAACAGGCACACACCACTGTACCTAGCTTTCTTTACATGAGTTCTGGGGGACTGAACCCGGGACCTCCTGCTTGCATTGCAGATGCTCTACTGTCAAAGCCGCCTCTTTTTTTCTAATTGATGAATTTCTATGGCATCAGACAGAGACCCAACTCTAATAAATACTAGCGACAGAGGAAGCTAACAAAGCTCGACTGCCAATGATGATTGCGAAAGGCCTTGCCTTGTGTCACTTAGAAAGGAAACCTTGAGCTGAAGAGATGGCTCGGAAGTGGATAGCAGCCATTGTACTGCTCACAAGCAACCTGAGTTCAGTTCCCAACACCCACGTACGGCAGCTCACAACCACCTATAATTTCATCTCCTGAGGAGCTGACACCCTTTTCTGACTGCCTGAAGGCAATGTACAAGTCTACACACACAATCACACACATGTACATACATACACAAACACACACACACATACACCCACTCACACATATAATTGGAAAAACAAGATAGAATCTTTTTTTTTTTTTTTTTAGAAAGAAAACCTCTTTTTTGAATGGCATGGCTGTTAAAATAGATGTGTAGGTTTCTTCCAAAGAGCTGTTGATGACATGAGGACTTACCTCCTAGATCCTGTGCACGAAGGCAGAGAATTCTAGACTTGCCGTACAGGTGGACAACTGCAAATTGGCTGCTGATGATTTTAGGTCAAAGTAAGTCAAACTGTATTTATTTTTAAACCACCCTGTATTTTATGTATACAATTAGCATGTAAATTTTAAATTTAATTTGAAAGTAATAATAATGACTTCCAATGAGACAGAAAAATATTCTCTGTATGAGATTTTTTTTTCTTTTTTTAAACTGAGAATGTGTGAAACTTAAAGTCACCATCATTTGGGATGCAAGGGAAACTGTGGTATGTGGCTCCCCGGAGGCCACATGTCACTCACCCCTGTACCCCAGCACTTTGGTCAGTGTTTAGCAAGTAAGCCCCCCCCCCTCTTTCTCTTGCTCTGAAAGGTATGAGAGTGAACTGTCTCTTCGCCAGCTGGTGGAGAATGACATCAGTGGCCTTCGTGGGATCCTGGGTGAACTGACCCTGTGCAAATCAGATCTGGAGGCCCATGTGGAGTCTCTGAAAGATGATCTCATTTGCCTTAAGAAAGGCCATGAAGAGGTAAGCAAAGTGGCCACTGTGCCAAGGGCTATAGGGAAGGGAAGTCCTATGGAGAGATTTCATAGGTCTGAACTGAACCAGGGCACGCGCTGACTAAGCGGGAACAAAACCAAAGGCATGCCTGCTGCATGGCCTGAGCACCCCAGTGTCTCCCAAGGTAGATGTGACATACAGTATGTGTCATTATGTGACATCACCCTCAGCAGCGCCAGGGGGTGAGGCCACTCTCACCTGCCATTGCTTGGTTGGAAAATGAACTCCACTAATGGCTTTCTCCGTAGCTCTACTGTACAACAAGAAAATTAAGCTGATAAACAGGCTGTGTCTCTCCTTCCAAAAAAGGGGTAAATAGTCATGCAATATTAGGAGTAGTATTTTCAGATATTGTGCATTGATATTCTTGTCTCTATCATAAACTGTTAAGAATGAAAAGCAGAGTTACGTAACAAAGTAAAACAAAAATTTATTCTTTGCATATTTTGATGGTAATAATAGCTAGCAATTCCAGATACCTTAGCACGTTATCAGGAATTTTATAAATTTATTGTGTTTAACTCTTCCCTGTCTCACAATAACCCTCTGGGAAAGGGTACAATATTATAGCCATTTTGCAGATGAAGAAACTGAGACACTTGAAACTAACAGAAAGAGGGGATGGAGAAATGGCTCAGAGGTTAAGAGTGCTTATTGCTTTTCCAGAGGACCCAAGATCATTTCCCAGCACCCATTTCAGGGAGCTCACAACTGCCCATAACTCCAGCTCCATGTGGCAACAGACACACATACATGTAAATTTTTGAAAATCTTTCTTAAACGGAAGTAATTAAAAAAAAAAAAGATTCAACCAAGAGAATCTGAATCAAAACCCCAGACTTTTACCCCCCCATGCCAAAAACCAAAATAGGAGGCTATTTTTTTTATCAAATTGACATTTCATACACACACACACACACACACACACACACACACACACACACCACTCTGACATTCTTTACTCCATTTCCACTCACAGGAGGTCAACCTGCTTCGTGAGCAGCTTGGAGATCGGCTCAGCGTGGAACTGGACACCGCCCCCACTGTGGACCTCAACAAGGTTCTGGATGAGATGCGATGTCAGTATGAGAGGGTGCTGGCCAATAACCGCAGGGATGCGGAGGAGTGGTTCACTGCTCAGGTCGGTGCCCACCGGAAAGGGCGGGCTTCCGGGATGGAACCTTGCCTGAGCTCTCTAACGCGGCCTGTGTTTCAGACAGAAGAGCTGAACCAGCAGCAGATGTCCAGTGCGCAGCAGCTGCAGGGATGCCAGACTGAGATGCTGGAGCTGAAGCGCACCGCCAACGCTCTGGAAATTGAGCTCCAGGCGCAGCAAACCCTGGTGCGTGGGACAAATAGTGTCATCCCTTGTCAGCAACATGCCTGGAGAGGCTACACTCTTTGACAGAAGTCCAGGGAGATGCTCACAGTTCGTGCAGCAGGACTGAGCATCCCACTAGCCAGGGTGGCATTTCCCTGCCTTTCTCTACATACGTTCATAGTCCATATTGGTAGAGAGTGACAGGTCAACAGCTTTCTTGGTCTCATCAGGCTGTCTCCTTGGTCCTCCTAGGTCTAAGTATGTTCCCAATACCACCCACTAAAGACAAAAAAAGTCTCAGAACACAGTGTGACAGGGACAGCTGAGCCAAAGGCACTTCAGCTTAACAGATTTTAATTCCTTTTGATCAACGGGCAATTTTCCAGTTTCACCATCGAATCTGTAAGACACACACACACAAAAAAAAAATCGTTTTTCAGGTGTTCATACTATAACTGAGATCTGCACATTACCACACCCCTCCCCACCCAAGCAACAACAGCACACCACGCAGTGAAAGTCACATACACCAGGTCCCATCCGGCACCACAGCATGCACTGTTGGGTGGGGTCCAAGAAGTATACCCAGATGAACCACACCTGAGCATTCATCTAGGAGAGGCACGGTTTAATCTATGGCAGACACCTTCACTAGCCTCCTTGAACCAGTGGGGAAAAGCTGGAGTCAAAGGAAGTGAGTTCCGGACTGCTCTGCAGTTCTCAGTGGAAACGGAATCCAGGTGGTTGAACCCCCAATCTTCAGTCACTGCGATAACACTGCGCTGCTCTTCCCTGCTGGGCGCTCAAACTCAGAGTTCCCAAATGCTGTCAACCCTCCTTAAGCTACACAAATAAGTTCTGGGGGCCGGTTGTCACAAGGATAGAGGTGACACATTGAAAGGCCTTGGATTTTTTTCCAGGCACAGTAGTACCAAGTGCTCCCCATATGTGAACTCCTTTCTCCCTCCCAGCCTCCCCATGACATAGGTACTTTGCATTCTCCATTGACTAGAGGATAAAATGGAGGCTCAGAGAAGCTAAGTAACTTGCCTAAAGTCTCAGAGCAGGAAAGGGGTACAGCAAAGGGGCTGTCACAGGGCCCTTCTGAGAAGGTCTTCCTCTTGCAGACAGAATCTCTGGAGTGTACTGTGGCGGAAACTGAGGCCCAGTACAGCACACAGCTGACTCAGATGCAGTGCCTAATTGACAATGTGGAGCACCAGCTGGCTGAGATCCGCTGTGACCTGGAGCGTCAGAACCAGGAGTACCAGGTGCTGCTGGACGTCCGGGCCCGGCTGGAGTGTGAGATCAACACGTACAGGGGCCTGCTGGAGAGTGAGGACTGCAGGCAAGTTCCCCAGTTCCACAGTTGTCCCCAGAGTCCCGGGGGGG
>CABHPQ010172885.1:0-14360 GCA_902168405.1 Peromyscus aztecus
AAAAAAAATCCGCATGAGGGCTGGAGAGACGGCTCAGCTGTTAAGGGCCCTTGGCTGCTCTTCCAGGGGGCCCGAGTTCAATTCCCAGCACCCACACGGCAGCTCACAAATGTCTGAAACTCCAGTTCCAGGGGACCCGACATCCTCACACAGAGATAAATGCAGGCCAAGCACCAATGCACACGAAATAAAAACAAAATAATTTAAAAATAAATCCACGCAAACAGCTACTGTTTCTAATGAGCCATTACTTCCCCCAATAGACATTCTCTTTTCAGCTATTATTTTAGAATTTCAGGAGAAAGAAATGTGAAGATCACAAATGGGTACTTTGCCCCGATTCCTTCTGCAGGCCCACACGACGGAGCTGACTTAATGGCCTTCGTTGGCTGGTGTGGTTTTTAACCAGAGGCTCTGGCAGGAAGCCAGCGCCTCTCTGGATGCCATGTCCATCCTGGCCCTGTCTCCCTGCTGTGGCCTCACTGTTCCCTAATGCACTGCGACAGGAAATGACCAGCAGGCTTGCCGCTGCTCAGGCAGGAGTATCTCTCCCAGGGAGTTAAAAAAGAATTAAAAATGCAAAGAGAAGTCCATCCAGAGAGTCTAAAAAATGCAAACAAAATGCAGTGAAGTCATAAAACACGTAGATCCCGGAGAGGCGAACTTGAGCCAAGAAGAAATGTAATAAAGCATAGTCACACGGAAGAACATCATGTACAGGGTTTGGCTGCAAAGGTGCTGGTTTTATTATCGCAGGAACACAAACATCTCTGTTGATATTTTAATCCAAGACCCTGTAAGCTAGAGGAACAGCACCTAAAATGTCCTAACCTGAAATAACAATACGCACATATTTATTATTTAAATTTACAAAGTTGTGCCTATAGGCCTAACTACTGATCATCCCTCATCCATGGCAATCATGCATTTGACAGAATGATATCAGGAAGATGGACATGGGTTTGTTTAGTAGGCTTGCTTCAATTTTGTAATAATATTATCAAAGATATACAAACCAAGCTGTAAAATTAATCACAATGTAATTAATTCTACACTTAATAGGGCTATTAGTGAATTATTGTGTAACACTGAGTCATTTCTAATGTGGTTCACAAATATAATCTGTCGTATAGTTTCCACAATGCAAAGCCCTTATAATGCATATTAATTTCATTAAGAAAGGTTGAATTAGCCAGGCAGTGGTGGCGCACGCCTTTAATCCCAGCACTCGGGAGGCAGAGGCGGGTGGATCTCTGTGAGTTCGAGGCCAGCCTGGCCTACAAAGTGAGTTCCTGGAAAGGTACAGAGCTACACAGAGGAAACCCTGTCAAAAAAAAAAAAAAAAAAAAAAGAAAAAAAAAAGGTTTAATTAGAATTTTTATTGTTTCCCCAAATTTAAAGTAGATATTTCTATTCATCTCATTGCTATAATTAATACACACACACACACACACACACACACACACACACACACACACACACACGCTCACATTTTGTAGCCCTGGCTGGCCTGGAACTTGCTGCCAGACTGACCTCAAACTCACAGAGATCCATTTGCTCCTGTCTCCTGAGTGCCAGGATTAAAGGCATGCACCACCACTCCTGGAAAAAAATATTTTTGATATTTGATGGAAATATCCTTTAAAATCCTGTAGTTCTAAGGAGTTGTATATGTTGCTCAGTGTCTAGAAGGGGAAGCTATGCTGGCATGAGTGAAGAGAGAAGAGGTCATTATGGCCATAGGGAACTGTGCAACTCGAATGAGTGAACAGCTCACGCACTAATCCACAGCAAATAGGTTTGGGATTTGTGGTCACCGCTGTTTGTTTTGGTGGCACTTCATTAGCATTTGCTGAGTGATGTCACTGTCTTCCTGAACTGCTCTGCGTGTTCTTGTTCTCAATGTTAGTATCCAGAGAAGATCTTGTGCACACTCTCCAAAGCTTTGAAGATAAGCATGTGGCCATATTCTCTCAAGAAGCCTGATGAGAGGATCTGTGCGGTAGAAGCAGTGGGTTAATGGCTCGGTACAAGAGGGTTGCACTTTCACCCTTAGGTGAAAGGGGTCCTAAGAGAGATTCTTCATGTGGTGCACTTTTCCATGACAAACTTCCAGAGGTTAGGAACAGAACATCAATGCTATGGTTAGCATGATAGGCTTGATTGACAGCTCAGTCTCTTATCCATATAATGGCCAATGTATAAACATTAAGTAATTTTATGTTTTTTTTTCACTGTATACATAACCCAAATACCTTCCTCATTCCAAGACCTTTCATTGCAATTCTAGAAACTTCCGATTGGTTTTGGTTATTAGTATGGTTTTGTTTGTGAAGACTTGCCTGTCTTAAAACTTCAGGCTCATATTCTGCCGGGACTCCTCTCCCACCTGCACAGGTAAACCCGAGGCTCTGGAAGAGGAGGGGACTCCTTTTCCACCCTGTAACATGAATCTTAAAAGATCTTATTAATTAAAAAAACAAAAACAAAAACCAGATCCAGATATTGGAGTGAAAGCTGAAATATCAGAGAAACAGAACAAGTCAGCCATGTTCTTATCTTTACGAAATCCTTAGTCTCAAGAGAATGAATTCCTATTTCCTCACACTTTATATACCTTTTTCTATCCTGCCATCTTTCTTCCTGGGATTAAAGACATGTGTGCTTCCCAAGCAAAGGCATGAGATCTCAAGTGCTGGGATTAAAGGTGTGTGCCACCACTGCCTGGCTCTGTTTCCAGTGTGACCTTGAACTCACAGAGATCTCCGTCTGGCCTCTATGTCTAATCTAGTGACTGGCTCTGTCCTCTGATCCCCAGATAAGTTTTATTGGGGTGCACAATGTATCACCACACCACTCTGCCTCTGTCTTTAAGATGCCTATGATCTAGTGTCGGGACGAGCAGCCCTGGTGTGCCTCAAATGGGCTGTTCCTCATGTAGGTGGGTCATAAAATGAGCAGCCTCATATCAAGGATGTTCAGGGATTTCCACTGCCTTAAATACCCATCATTTCTTTCTGGTGAGAGCTTTCCAAGCTATTTTCTTCTGACTATTTGAAATACAGTTTTTTATTATTATGCTTTCTACTCACTGTGTGTTAATGTCCCTTGAAGTCCGATGAGCTGCCTCTGTCCGGTTTCCTGTAGGATGTGTCTAGCAGAGATCTCTTCTCACAGTTTCTGTTTGTCTGGGGCTGGTTTTATTCCTCCACCCTTCCAAAAGGATAGTTTGGATTGGGTACAGTATTTTGGGCAGGTTTTCTCCTTCAGTGTCTGGGAATCTCATGCTGCTGTCTCTGGTGCACCAGGACTCTTTATGGCTTTTTCCTTCCCTCACTTACCTGGGAGAGCTTCATTGTTGCCTTTTAGGAACTTGACACTAATGTGGGTACACTCAAGTTCAGTCTGTTGGACGACATTTCAACCTCCCTGCACCTAATATTTGTGTCCTTCTCTATGTTTGTCGATTTTCTTACCTTTAATAAACTTTATACTCTGTTATTATTCTCAAGTATCCCTTTGAACACCAGTACCCCAAGTCTTTGCTCTTTCAACACAGGCCCACCGTTCCCAAAGTTTTCTTCATTCCTCTTCATTCCCTTCTTGTTTCTCCCCCAGCCCTCCTTCCCTAATGTTTCTTTGGGGAGACCTAGCCCGCTCTGGATACCTTCAATCACATTTTAAATTTGGCTTGTTCTATTTTCAATTAGATTTTGGGTTGAGTTTTATAAATTGCTTTCATCTCTTTTTCAGGTTTCTTTGTAATAGAACTGAATTGCTTTTGTGTTTTCTTGGATCTCATTGAGTTTTCTTAAAGCAGCTGGTAAAACCTCTCCATCACGGCCCCAGTCACCCACAGCAATGGCTGTCTGGTCAGTTCCTGGAATCTCACGTTGACTGTCATGGGAGAATGCGTTTCTTGAGAGTCTTGGTGCCTGTTGGTATGTAATGTCATCTGAGAGCATCGGGGGAGTACAGACTTGCTTGTCTTCCTGACCTGGCTTTGCACCTGTCATTCCAGAACCTCGAAATGGGCAGCTTGCCTGCTTCCGAGGCATTAGTCACTTCCCTTTTCAGTGCTGGCAGGCAACCAGGTCCAGGTTGTTCAGGAGTCTGCTGCTGGTGCATGGTCACTGTCTGAGAACCAGAGGGTGAGCCATAATTGGATGTGTGTTGGGTGTGTGTTGTTCTGATGAACTAGTGGAACATGTAGTCTATTCCTACAGGATTCGTCCTAGGGGAATAAGACCCCAAGCCCACATTCTCATCTATAACCACCAGGCTGTGATCAGGAAGTATAGACTGGCTCCATGTAGAATCACCATGGATGAACCAGCCTCAGGCTCCCATATCATATCCACAACCAACAATACTATCAAACTCGGTCACACTTGGTCCACAGACAAGCACAGCCCTGGTCTAGGACCAAAGCCTGAAGTGCTATGGACTGCTTACTGCTAAGGTAGACCCATGCATGATCCAAGACTGCTACAAACAGTTCTGGGAAGAAGGATCTGATGATAGACAGGGACTGCATGTCTTCCCCCAGTACTGGGCCTATTGAGAGGCCCTGTGCACCTGCATCCTGGAGATGAAGGCCATTTGATCTGTTAAGTATAGATGATGTGTCTCAGTTGACTCAACGTGAATAGGTGAAGACCTCATCCCAGCTCTGACTGCTCGTGGACTTTACCCTGACCACACCCTTTAGGGATGGGCTGCATCTTGAAAATTAACTTCCATTGGTGACTTTTGGCACACGTCTCTGATGCTATCTACTGTACCTGGTAATCTGTGCTGGTAGTCCCTGCATGAGCTCAGAAACCCCCTCATTGAAACTGTGCTGTTGTTCTTGTCTATTCCACAGGCAAGTCTTTACAGTGGTTCCCAGAACAGGTCAGTAGGGCAGGACTTTGAAACACAAGAGCGCTAAGAGGGAATGGATTTTTTTAAAGCACCAGAGATTTAACAAAATGGCATCATTTAGTATTTTAAATTCTCGGCTTAAGATGTATTTAGGAGACAAGGAGTATCTGTGAGTGTTTTTCTTAGAGTTGTGGTTTACATAGCCCCAAATACTACAGCGTCTAAGCCAATGACTTGCTGACTTAGGGTGTAACTGTACAGTCTTTTGGACTCATGGTTTACTCGCTGGGAAAGGAGGATGGCGAGAGCTGGAAGGGGGATGTGAATGTGTTTGGTTAACACTAGGTACTGAGCACCTCCAGTTCTGCTGACTCTTCTACAAGTCTCGGCAGAGCTCTGTAGAAAATATGGGTAGCACTATAGTGTAATAGTGCTTGCCTGGGGGGAAAGAATCTCTTGGGTATGGTCAAATGTGTTGATGAGAATGCAGTTATCAGAGATGCTGGCTTCAGTGTGCTAGTCGAAGAGGCATGAGTGGACTGTGGACCAAACAAGCTCTGTGGCTTATTTCCATGAGATGAAATGGTGGAAGAGTCTTTGACATGACTGGACATCGATGTATAGACACTTAGGCCATCTATGCCTGTACCTTCCAGAAGTGGGCAGTGTTACTCCACTTAAGTGCATCCTGTCAGAACAGTAGTAAGGGGATCCCCCCAATGTGCCCAGTTGAGTTTATTAGTGTTTTTGCTTTTTAAACCTTATCTGTAAGAGAGATGGTCAAAAGTATGACCTTCCATTGAGCATGGTCAGGAGCAAACCTGCTTAGAAGAAACTAGATTGAAAGGATTGGTTTCAAGATTTGAGGAGGAGGGCTCACAAAACAGACTATGATGTGAGCAGACTTATGTTCCAAATGAATGCTTAGTAAAAGGCATAACTGTAGAAGGGCATACATAATTACCTGGTTGACTAGTTGACGGATTTTCTGAACATTAGGTAGTATATTCCAGTGTGTGCACAGTGAGCTATGAGATATAGTGATCATATAATATATTATTCAACCTGTGAGTCAAATGTGGTGATGTTTTATTTGTGATCTAACAAATAAAGCTTGCCTGAAGATCAGAGTGTGGAGCTAAGCTACTAGTTAGCCATAGAGGCCAGGCAGTGGTGGCACACACCTTTAATCCTAGCACTTGGGAGTCAGAGGCAGACAGATCTCTGAGTTCAAGGCCACCCTGGGCTACACAAGATTGATCCAGTCTAAAAGAGAAACATTGCCAGGCAGTGGTGGCACACTAGGGAGGTGGAGACAGGAAGTGATATGGCTGGGCAGAGAGAGGAATATAAGGCGGGAGGAGACAGGAACCCAGTCTCTTTCAGGCTGAGGAGTTGGCGAGGTAAGAGAGGTGGTGGCTGTGGTTTGCTTTTTTGTCTCTCTGATCTTTCAGCATTGACCCTTACATCTGACTCCAGGTTTTAATTATTAAGACCAATTAGAATTTGTGCTACAGTTAAGGGAACTCATAATCAATAGAGGACAAGCATGCATCCAAATGTAGATGAATTTCTAAACAGTCTTTTTAAATAAGAAACACAGAACCAAATACAGGGGTATCAGCAGAAGAGATCGGAGAAATAGCGAACAGCCATGACTAGTCTTAACTTACCACCACACAGTAGCTTCCACAGAGAGAGTTTCTTCCTATCTGACTTGTGTTTTTATTGTCTTCCTGTTCTGCCTTCTCATTGGCTCTAAGCCCAGCCACATGACTTCCTCATCACTGCCTGTCTATACAGACCTCCAGGTCTCTATGGTTGGTACTGGGATTAAAGGCTCCTGTCACCACGCTTGGCTGTGTCCTTGACCACACAGAGACTCTGCCTGCCATGTGATCAGATTAAGGGCGTGGGCCACCACCGCCTGACATCTGTTTATGGCTCGCTGACCTCTGATCTCCAGGCAAACTTTATTTATTAACATACAAATAAAATATCACATTTCAGCACAAATAAAATATCACCACACCCAAAGGCTTCTCATCAAGTGCATCTGAGGTCACTCTAAACAAAGAATGAGGAAGCCCCAGCGGCAGGCGTGGGCCTGTGTGAAGGCTAACCACTGCAGAGCCCGCTCTTCAATATTGCTGACTACCCTAGCTTCCCACAGCAGATGTAGCATAGTGTTTCTGAGAGATCGCCCAGGAACCAGGGAGCCATGAAGAGGAAGCAAACACTCTGCCTCTCTTTCAGCATGGAGGGGAGCGGTGATTTGTCTGCACCGGATAGATTTTTCTTCCTGCATTGCCTGGCTTCTTGGAGCACTGTCTTTCACCGACGCACTGACTGACTTATTCCTTTTTGCTCCTTCCACACAACATTGCTTCTCCTGGGGAACTCACATTACAAGGGAAATGAGGCAGTTGACTGACACTCATGAGATTTATAGGTCCTACTATGAGCATTGACCTCATAAAAAAGCAGATGGTCTCATATAAGTAGAAACACTCATTCATTTGCTGTGCTGAGGAAGATGACAGTCTGTGGGTGGGAATGTGTTTTAGGGGTATGCTCCTTATTAGCTCCAAATATATGGCTTACGGCACAGACAGTGTGTGTCTGGGAGTTGAGACATGAAAACAGGATTACCACTTTTACCAATTCATTCAGTAGGCTACTCAGAACAAGTTTGCACCTAAATGTCTGGCCTTTGTTGTTGTAATGCAGGACTGTCTTACTAGACAAAGTATGCTTCGTGTGGGGGAGATGTCAACGGTTCTTCCACTGGGTGGGAAATGGGACCGGCTGTGCCATCCCTTTACCCTTCTGGAGACAGGTGACTCCACCTTTACCTGCTCTCTCTCAGCTGCTTGCCTCCCTCCCTCTTCCCTCTCCCTCCCTTCCTCTCCCTCCCCCCTTTTCCCTCTTCCTCCCCATCTCCTTCCCTCCTCCTCTTCCCTCCCCTGCCTCCTCAACTTCCTCCCCCTTCTCCTTCTCTTTCTATCAGGCATACTAATTCTTCCCCTTTCCTGCAATGCTCTCTCTAAACTCTTCAGAGCTGCACCTTGATCCTTGAAGTCAGATCACAGATCACCTTCGTGAAGAGACACCCATACTAAGCACTTTATTTGAAATGAAATTGCCTTTTTGTTTTGGTACCTCATGTCCCACTCAGCTTCCTTTTGTAATGTCTGTCTCCTAACTTCCTACAGGCATGCCTCAGAGCTATCCCGGGCTCTGTTCTAGACTATTGCACACAAAAAATTATAATAAATCAGGTCATGACTATAAGAAGTTTTTATTAGCATATATCAGTTACACTAATGAGTTTCATTATAAGTTTCACACATGTGTATAACGTGCTTTGATCATATTCCTCATTATCCTCTCCTGTGCCCCTTCCTGTCCGTTGATTCCTTTCCTCTTCTCAGCAGGTCCCACTTACAGTTTCGTGTGTCTCTTCGAGGGGTCCACTGTGTTTCGATGTTTTCAGTTTCCTGGTACCTCTGAAAGTCATGTTTACCTCTGTAGTCTATACACATTGAATCCTATTCAACCGTAAAGACAAATTAAAACATGACATTTTTCAGAAAAAAAGGGGGGGGTGGAGGGTGGAACCTGGAATCTGGGACCTGGAGATCATTGTGTTAAGTGAAATAAGCCAGGCTTAGAAAGACAAACCCTTATGCTTTCTTCTGTCTGTGAAATGTGTGTGCGTGTTCAGAAAGGAGATCATGAGAGGAGAGAGGAAGGGGAGATGAGATAAGGAAACCCTTGTGGTGTGAGAGCAGAAGAAAGGGACCAGCAGGAGGCTGCAAGAGGCACAGAAGAGGGAGAGGAATTAGGAAAAGAAAAATATCCCATGTGTATGAAAATGTCACCGTGAAACCTATTACGTTGTAAACTCACTTAAAAAATAATTTAACGAAGAATAGGAGCTAAGAAAGAATGCATTGCAATTTGTGAAAAACAAGGAAATAAAAGAAAGGCATCTGGACAGAAATGTGTTAAAAAAAAAAAAAGTCCTTTGCTGCCAAGCAATGCTAAAGAGCCCTCTGGTCTCGTTGTAATCATTTCTGGCCTCACTGTAATCGTTTTTTTTTTTTTTTGCTGGTGGAGCCTCTCCATGTTGATGGGAACTGCTGCCTGATGGGATGTTGGCTGAAGAAGGTTGTGGTGCCTCAGGGAATTCTTTAAAATGCAGCAACATTGAAGTCGCCACTCACAAGAGACTCCTCTACAGCACCACCATGCTGCTTGGCTTGGCAGCGTGGCATTTTGCTTTTTACCCACAGTAGAGCTTTCAAAATTGGAATCAGTCATCTCAAACCCGGCCACTACTTTTCCAGCTAATTTTACCCAACAGTGGGAACCCTCTGTCTTTGGTTAGTAGTTACAGCATCTTCGCTGGGAGTGGGCTGCCTGCCCCTCAGGAAACCACTTCCTTTGCTCATCCTAATCTGTTAAAGCATTACATTGTCAAGAAATTGTTGCAGTCTGTCACCTCTTCAGGCTCTTGGTCTCTTGCTGTCTCTATCACATCTAATATTTCCCCACTCAAGTTTGGAACCCATTTAAAATCACCAATCCAGGATGGAAACATGTCTCCCAAGCACCTACTAATGTTCATGTTCGGTCGCTCCCTGTGAGTCACAGATGTTTTTAATGACACTTAGAACAGTACCTCCTTTCTAGGTTTCTGATTTTCACCATCTCTGGTAGCTCTGTGTGCATGTTTATTTTTTAAGTGTGTGTGTGTGTGTGTGTGTGTGCGCGCGCGCGTTCACGTGAACACAAGTGCACAAGTGCGCATGTGCATATAGAGGTCCGAGGTCAACTTCTCAGTCATTCTCTAAAGACTTTAGTTTTTGAGACAGCATCTCCCTCTTGTGTAACCAAATACAGTGGGTTTGAATCTCGGTACATGCAGAGCTAAACACATGGGAAGACGGGAGAAAGATCGATTACCAGCAGCAGGCAAGGCGAGCGTGGGATTCACCTCTGATGTGGTGTGCTTTCCCAACCAAGCAAGCATGGGGGTTTTATTCACAGAGTCTTGGGCCAATTTCTTCTTGAACATTCTCATTTAGTACATTCCTGAGCATGCTGATTGCACCATCAAGTTTCAGTTGAAAACAAAGAAGAGAACGTTTTGAAGGTGCAGTTAGTGCAGGAATCTGTCCCTGGAGGTCCCCATGTTGCTTAGTCGTAACACTGGCTGGCCAGTGAGCCCCAGGGATCCCCCTCCTGTCTCTGTCTCCCCAGGACTGGAATAAAAGTGCTTGTCACTCATGACTGGCATTTTCATGGGGGTTCTGGGGACTGAACTCAGAGCTCCGTGCTTGCTTGGTGAGCACTTTGTTAACTGAGGTCCTTGTGGCAACTAGAACCTTTACAAAATGTCCTAAACTAATGACTTACCTGTAAAATTTGCCCTTCCATCCTTGGGTTGTGGAATAGGTGTTGTGGTAGCAGGCATGAACACATTAATTTTATTGTACATCTCTTGGATGAACAGATGCATTGCCAAGGAAAATAATATTCTGAAAGGAATCTTTTTGTTTTTCCTTCCAAGCCGTTATTCTTAAGAGTGGGCTGAAATACTAAGTAATCCACGCTGTAAAAGTACTGTCGCCAGGGCTCTGTTGTTCCGTTTAGAGAGCACAGGCTGAGAAGATTTAGTATAATCCTCAAAGGCCCTAGGGTTTCTGAATGGTAAATAAGCACCAGTTTCAACTTAGAATCAGCTTCTCACAAAGGCAGGCAGCCTGCTCTTTGTAGCTTAAGTCTTGGCACCGAGATTTTCTTCATAGCCGTGAAAGTCTTAAATGACAAAAGACCCATTCTCCTTATAGTGACAACTCGGCCGTTTGGTGTGGCCACCTTCATCCTTTCCCCTGGTGGAGCTTCTGGTGACCTGCGGCTTCGGCATCGCAGTGCTCTTTCCACTGGTCCCCCAGGTCTCGGAGTCTGCTCACACATTGTGGATCAAGCTCTGTAGACTTAACTTTGCCTCTGCCGCCTCCTCACCGTGCTTGTCCTAAGAAAAGGCTGTGGCTGAGGGCCCCTTTCTGTCCAGACCATGTGAGCTATGAAGATGTTCACTTTCCTGTCCATGTGACCACTGTGGTGGCGTTTTTAATGCCCCCCTGGAACTTTCCCTTTGAACTCACAGTATCGTTAACTGTTTGTCACAGGGATCTTGGCTCTGAGCCTATCCCGGATTCCAGTGGCTCTTCCTGGCATCCCCAGCTTTTGATTTAAAGTGGGAGACGTTGGCTTCACTTCCGTTAGACAGTTAGAGACCACTGTAAGGTAATTAACTGGCCCAGTTTCAACATTGCTGTGTCTAGGGTGGGGGTGAGGGGATGGAGCAGCCGGATCGGTTAAGTTGCCATTTCATGTGTTGTGAGTCAGCTCACTCACTGCTCATCAGGATAGTAACAGCAGGGTTGAGTGATCTCAGATGACCACAGCAGTGGTAATAAGAAAGGTTTGAAATACTGTGAGAACTACCAAAGTGTGGCAATGACGCTGCCAGAGCTGCTGGACGCAGGGTCACCACAAACCCTTCATCTGCAGCGTCTTCCCAGTGCGGTAATGACGTGGAGAATGGGATGGGCATGCAGCACGTCGATCATTATCTTTGCTATTTATTTTGTGCTCCCCGATGTCCACTGAGGCTGGTTGGTATCTTTGTCTTATCCACGGCCCCAAGAACTGGCTCACACAGAGCAGGGCCTTTGAGAGAGAGAGAGAGAGCTGTTGAAAAATCAGGACTGATCCTGGAATTATTGCTAGATTTCTGGGTTTATCCTGAAAAAAAAATCTGAAAATTCAGTTCTAGGTAAGTGGCCCCTGGGATCTATCTCCGTCCTGGAAACATTCTGGCTCTTCAGGCTTTCCCGTTCCCGGCAGAGTCAGAGCCTTGGAGTCTGAAGAGCCTGACAGTTCTGTGCCGCCTACTTCTCTGAGTGCCACAGCTTTAATGAGGTCCTTACCGGGTTTCTGTTGTCCAGGGATTTAAGCTGAGGAAGGTAATTCCTCCAGCTTACTAAGAAGTTGGAGCTTAACTCCATCAAGCATGTACACATTCTATTTCCCATAAAGCTCCTGGCAGCAGGGATGAGAAATCTTTCTCCATTTGCCAAGATGATAGCTTCAGGCTCCGCACACCCCAGTCACTTGGCTCCATGTAACCTGGTCACTTGGTCTGGACATCTCAATCAACTCATCAGTCCTCATTTGGGCTATTCAGACTGGCGGTTGTTATGAAGAAACACACACACACACACACACACACACACACACACACACACACACACAGAGAGAGAGAGAGAGAGAGAGAGAGAGAGAAGTTATAAACATAGTTCCTTAACTAACAATTATGAGAAGCATAAAGGATCAAAGGAAGTCCTACCAAATTTTAGATTTCTAGTATCACCTGTTAAAGCACTTTGCTAGTGTATCTAAGATCTCAACTAACCATCGGCATCTGGGCTCAGTGTGGAGGGCCCCGTGCTCTCTGATTCTCTGTGTTCATAGGGTGTAATGCAGCATTTAACAAACTATCCTGGAATGCCTGCTCTGTGTGAGGGGTTCATAATAACAGTAAGAAGATTAAAGGTCTTCTTGTTTGTTTGTTTTTGTTTTTCCAGAGAGGGTTTCTCTGTGTAGTTTTGGTACTTGTCCTGGAGCTCGTTCTGTAGACCAGGCTGGCCTCGAACTCACAGAGATCTGCCTGGCTCTGCCTCCCAAGTGCTGGGTGGGATTAAAGGCGTGCGCCACCACCGCCTGGCTCAGTCTTCTTTATGATAAATATTTTTTTCTAGCAAGCAAGATGGCTCAGTGGGTAAAGGCACCTACTTCAAAGCCTGATGACCTGGGTTTGATCCCTGGGATCCACACGGTGGAAAGAGGGAACCAACTTGCACAGGTTGTGCTGTGACCTCCAAGTACACACGGTGCTGGCTCATTTATGTCAACACAACACAAGCCAGAGTCATCAGAGATCAGGGAGGCTCAGCTGAGAAAATGCCTCCGCAAGACAGGGCTATGGACAAGCCTCGAGGGCATGCTCTTAATTAGTGATTGATGGGGGAGGGCCCAGCCCATTGTGGGTGGTTCCGTCAGTGGGCTGGTGGTCCTGGGTTCTATAAGAAAGCAGGCTGAGCAAGCCGTGGTGCCCAAGCCAGTAAGCAGAGTCCCCCCATGGCCTCTGCATCAGCTCCTCCCTCCAGGTCCCCAAGCCGTTTGAGCTCCTGTTCTGACTTCTTCCAATGATGAGCTGTGATGTGGAAGTGGATAAACCCTCTCCTCCCCATTTTGCTTTTGGCCATAGGGTTTCAGCACAGCGATAATAATCCGGAGACACACATCGTGGCGTAGACATGCCCTCCTCAATTTTAACGGAATAAAACTGATAACGAGTCTCCTCCTCCTCCCCAGGCTCTCTCTGGCCCTCCTTCTCTGCCCACCATGGGTGGGAGAAGAAATGAAGTGTGGTTTTAAATGTGTGTGTGTGGAGGGGGTGTGGGCATTGTACTAACCACTTCAAACATGTTCTCTAACCTGATTGTCACAGCAGCTTTGAGAAAGGCCTCTCTTCCCCATTTTAAAACACAGAGATTAAACAAGTGATACAAGATTGCACAGGCACTCGGGAGAAGAGGGCAGGATTGAAAGCAGTGTGTCTCCCTGGGGGCCCTGTGCTACCCAAGGCAGTCTTCCCCGTGTCTGTCCAGATGTGTAAAGATGGCTTTCCTGTGGTTTGGTCCATATGCAAACACATGCAGACCATTTGGAAGTGTGTATTTGAATCAGAGCTATTGACCTCTCTGGCTGAGGAGGGTGACCTCAGGAATTTAGAATAGCTCCAGCATATCTAATGTAAAATGCCCCCAAATCTGAAGCTTTTGTTTTGGATTTATGATTTTCAGATTTAAGATGTTCAGCCAATAAAGTGTAAGCAAATATTATACAGTAAGGTCTAAGCAAATATTATACAACCCAAAAAGCTTTGAAATATAAAACATGTCTGTTCCTAAGTGTTTCAGATGGGAGATGTTTAACTTACCAGCTCTATCTGAATGTCTTTTTTCCCAGAATTTTTTGATTTATTGTTGTTGTTCACTGATTATATTTATTGAACAAAAATCAGTTATTCTAACCTACTTTCAAATGTCATATCATAACTTTCAAACATCAGATGTGATAAACTACCTGAGTTTCCACCGAACAGTTATTGTTAATTTGTGAAAGAAAATCTTCACTTTTATTAGCAATAATTCTTTTTTGTTTAAGAGAATGACGTTGTCTTCCAGAAGGTGGCGCTCAAAGAACATTATTTTGGATTTTAGATTTAGGAGCATAAGAATGCTAGTCCTCCCTGCATGACTTGCATATTTAAAAATTATGGTCTGAGTTTGTCAGCGTGTGTGTGTGTGTGTGTGTGTGTGTGTGTGTGTGTGTGAGAGAGAGAGAGAGAGAGA
>CABHPQ010172885.1:14460-90221 GCA_902168405.1 Peromyscus aztecus
AGAGAGAGAGAGAGAGGTGGGGAGAGATAGTGTTTAATGTCTTTTTGAAGCACAAAAACGTGAGAATTATTATAAAATGTTTTTGAAAATTGGAGATTACTCGTCCATGTTCCATACTTTTGTTTTATTGATAAAATGGCTATTAATGATAGTTATTTTTTCTACTAAATTGTTGTGTTTCTTAAGTTACATCGTCATAGTTCAAAGCAAAGCAAAACATGTCATCTTTTCAGCCATGATCTAATTATTGACAAAATCCCTGAGTATGAGAGGGCTGCAATCTTGGCACATGGGAGGCAGAGGCCCAGCAGGAGTTCAAGGAGTCTGTAGAGCAAATTTGAGGTCAGAAACAAACAAAAAAGAAGAAAAGCCGAAAGCACATTAACAAAAAACATGTATTTGAGATTCTTGAAAAAGAATAAAGTTCTCAGCTGGCTCAGGCTTCTAACTATCTAGTTCTTACATCATAAATTAATCCATTTCTATAAATCTATACCTTGCCACGTGGCTCATGGCTCACCGGCATCTTCACATGCTGCTTGTCATGGCGGCGGCTGGCAGTGTCTCCCTCCGCCTTCCTGTTCCCTCAATTCTCCTCTCTGTTAGTCCCGCCTATACTTCCTGCCTGGCTACTGACCAATCAGTGCTTTATTTATTGAACAATCAGAGTAATTTGACATACAGACCATCCCACAGCAGAGAGCTCCTTTGGAAATGCTTGACTCGCTCGGTGTCACTTTGAAGCAAACCACCTGTGATGACACTTGCATGTGCTTAAAACGTCCGGATCCCCAGCCTGAGAGGCAGAGTGGTCTTGTCTCCAGAAAGTTCAGGAGAGCATACCTTGCCTCAGTCCCCCAGTAAGCAGAGGGACAATGTAGACAGACACAGCCTGGCTGTTTCCAAAATCTTTCCAGGAAACTTTCCCATACTCAAACACTTATGTTTTTGTTTTTGTTTTTTGGTTTTTCAAGACAGGGTTTCTCTGTGTAGCTTTGTGCCTTTCCTGGATCTCGCTGTGTAGACCAGGCTGGCCTTGAACTAACAGAGATCCTCCTGCCTCTGCTTCCCGAGTGCTGGGATTAAAGGCGTGCACCACCACCACCCGGACAAACACTTATTTTTTTTTTAAATCTATAATTATAAAAACCAGGGTTAGAGTTAGTTCCCTGTTGTTAATAACAATTCTCAAAATAATAATTATGCTGCCTTGTAATTTGTAGTGTCTTTCCTCAAGAATAAAGGACCAAAGGTGTGTCTCATACTATGCTCTTCATGCCCACCCTTCTTGTGAGTTCAGATAGCACAGCCTCTCTCTCAAACCTTCTTCCCATCCCTTCTCTCTCTCTCCCTGTGGAAGTTGGGAACACCATGGCTTGAAGATAGAGCCAACATGACCTTTACATGAAAGAACTTGGCAGGCATAGAATATTCAAGACTATTTTTTTTTAGAGATAAATGCTTTAAAAAGTTCCCATCATCTTCATTCTACTAAAATTCTATTAAAATCTCATTACAATCATTAAAATCTATTACAGTCTCAAGTATAATGTAACTAGAAATAAAATTGATAACCAGTATTTTTGCATGCTACGTGGGTAGTTTTTTACTCAACTTGACACAAACTAGATTCATTGGAAAGAAGGAGCCTCCACTGAGGAACTGCCTCCATCAGACTGGCCTGTGGCTGTGATTGTGGGGTGTTTTCTTGAGTAATGATTGCTGTGGGAAGGTCCAGCTCACTGTGGTTGGTGCCGCCCTTGCTCACTTGGTCCTGCCTTGTATGAGAAAGCAGCCTGAGTTAGCCACTAGGAATAAGCCAGGTAGCAGCTCTCCTCCGTGGTCTCAGCTTCAGTTCCTGCTTCCAGGCTTCATTTTGAGTTCCTTCCTTGGTTTCCCTCAATGATGGTCTGCCACCTGAAAGTACAAGATGCCAAACAACTGTCTCAAGTGTTCAGAGGGCCTAGTCTGGTCCCATGGGCGCTCCACAACTGTTGGTCCACAGTTCATGAGTTTCCACTAGTTTGGCTGGCCATCTTTGTATGTTTTCCCATCATGAGCTTGATGTCCCTTGCTTATAGAATCCCCCCTCTCTCATCAAATGGTTCATGAGCAGGCTTTCTGGAGCCCAGTGCCTAAGGTGTGACACCTTGTGCAGCCTTGGTGCAGGGGGAAGGGCTTGAACCTGCCTCAACTGAATGTACCAGGCTCTGCTCCCCACGGGAGACCTTGACTTGGAGAAGGTGGGAATAGGGGAGGCGGAGGTTGGGGAGAGACTGGGGGGCGGGAAGAAAAAGGACAGGGGAATCTGTGGTTGGTATGTAAGATGAATAGAAAATTTCTTAATAATAAAAATTTAAAAAATTAAAATTAAAATTAAAGAAAAGAAGGAAAGTATAAGATGAGCTACATCCTTTCCCCCCTGAGGTGCTTCTGGTCATCCTGTTCATCCCAACAACAGAAGACTGAGACAAGTGCTGTTTACCTTTTGTTTTTAGAATAAGCATGTCCTGGCAGTTGTGACTATCGAGAGAATGCTGGAGAGGCTGAAGAAGTCCAATGAACTCCTGGAGCTCATTCTCAAAGGGCTGAATGAGTACTTGGAAAAGAAGCGCCTTTTCTTCCCCAGGTTCTTCTTCTTGTCCAACGACGAGCTCCTTGAGATACTGTCGGAGACTAAGGATCCTACTCGGTAAGTGTTGCCCATGCCAGGACGCTCGGCTACATTCATCTGTTCAGATTTAATACTTTGGAATAGGAGAGAACATAAATAATTATGAGTAACTATGCTTATGTAAACTTTCTACAAGAATATTCTAAGCATTATTAGCAATTATAGGTTGTTATCAGTTATTGAAAACATACATAATGTCTCTGCATATGTATTCCTGAATGTGATGAACCATGGAGTGGAATTCTTATTTCATCACATATTTTCTTAAGATTTTCAGGACACATCACTCTTCCACATCACCCTGATCTTTTCACCCACATTCAAATTACATCAATCAAAGCTTGCCATCATGGTGCTTTATGGCTTGCTCTGGTCTCAGAGATGGGCCATTCTCAACTCTAACACGACTAGGAATGACTGTATTAACTAGTATTTTAGGTGGGTGTTGTTTTTTAGTTTTATAATAAGCACATTCTAACAGTTGTAGCTATTGAGGGAATGCTGGAGAGGAGTGACAGTCGGCTTCCCTGTTCCTTCTTCCTCTGAGCTCTCTGCCAGCCTCCTTGAAATGTGAATGGGGCACCTCTTCCCTTATGTACCATTCTCTCTGCCTAGAATATTCCTTGAATGTCCATACAGCTTCTTCGTCTGTCTCTTGGAGGTCTTTATGGACAACTGCACCAACATTTACCATTCAGGGAGGTCTTTCACACCCCCTGCATTTAAAATGCCATGCCTCCGACACCCAGCATCTCTGACTGCTCTTCCCAGGGGTGTGTCTGTGGCTCATTTCCCTTTGTATATTCGTTATCACAGACATAGTCTATAATAGACTTCCTTAGTGCTTCTCCTCCTGTAGTGGAACACAAGCTCCACAGTGGCACAGAGTTTCCACTAGGTTTTTGGTTTCTGTTTTTAATCGGACATTTCTCAGTCCTTAGGAAAGAATCTGATCTAAAGCAGCAGGGAATCAATGTTCTTATCAAACAATTTCGTTTAATGTATGTCTTGTGCCTACACAGAAAGAGTCACAGAGTGTAAATGAGTAAGATAAGTGAGGCTCGCATTTCCATCAGAATCCCATTCACGGCTTCTTTGTGCCCATTTAAAGATGAGTGCAGCCGGAAATGTGCCACTGAGGTGTTAGTCACAGTCTGTGTCACAGTGGCTGGAGAGATGGCGGGCATGCCAGGCCTGTTGAACCACTAACCTAGTCTGTGAGTTTCAGAGTCGTCCAAGAGCCCACTTGGAATGGCTATGTGTGTTGGAAGGCTGGCTCACAGTGCTTGCAGACCTTCTAGAGTGCCATAGTTAACACCGGCTCATCTATTGTGCTACTCTTAGCGTCTTTCAGCTCATTTTATTGAAAACAAACATAGACCTATTACTTTGTACACATTTATAGATTTTAAGCAAAGATTAGTGTACAAAGAACCCTGACATGTTAGGAACTATATTACTTTGATCAGCTGTTTAACTTTTGTCCCCACAGAGTGCAGCCTCACCTGAAGAAATGCTTTGAAGGAATTGCGAAGGTCGAATTTACGGACACTCTAGATATCACACATATGAAGAGCAGTGAAGGGGAAGTTGTGGCACTCGTAGATACCATTTCAACGGCCAAAGCCAGGGGTCAAGTGGAGAAGTGGCTGGTTGAGCTAGAGAGAGTGATGATTAAGTCCATTCACAAGGTAACGGCTATATTTACTATTTTTAGAAAAAATGATGGACTGTTTATGTTGCTGCAAATATGTCATTGATAAGTGGACTTTTAGGTAGGAACTGAGGCATAAATGACTACTCAAAGTCTAGTTGATAATTTATTAGTTAATTGTTGCTATGACAGAATTTGACAAAAACCATTTAAAGAAAGAAGGGTTTTTGTTTAGTTTGGTTTTGTTTTGAGCTCACAGTTTGAAGGGATACAGTCGGTCACAACACGGAAGAGCGCTGGTACTCCATTCACGTCCTCATTTCATTGTACTGTTGGAAACATTAATTGAAATCGAGGTGTTTGATGCCACTATGCGTGATAATGTTATAATCCTAAATAAATCTATTGGCAAACGTACATAAAATCATTTAGGCTTAGACCCTCTCCATTTCATCCTTTTTCTGAGTTACAACCCAGTGAACGTCCCTTTGCATAAGACTGGTTTCATTGACTGAGTCATTTAGTTTCTTGTGATAACTAATCTGTATGACCACCAGGCCAGAGAGGATGAGTTTTACTTGGTCGGTATTGATAAATATTTACAAACAACACGATCACTTATATTGCTGTTAGCAACGTAGCTGCATTCCGGTGACCACTGATTAGCAGCGTTAGGTTACATGGCTTGTTTGATGACATGATATTCGGAGACAACTGGGTATCATAGGTGTATCCATTACTACTCAGCTTTCCTTTTAATTCCTGTTGGCAGAATGCTTAGAGGAAATAATGCAGTTGTTGCTTCAGCATTAAAATATGGTGACAAGAAATTGTGGAGAAAATGGGCATCTTTCCAAAATGTTCACATGTAAATTTTTATTAGTAAAATACATAAGCAAATGTGATATAAACACTACAAATAGGAGATATGTATATTATTTGTATTTGCATGCTTGAGAGGGTGTTTTATATATATAAATATATTTATATTTATATTATATATACCTGGTGCAAATGAGTATAGTGGATGCTACCTTCAGTACTGTAGAAACTTTACAGAACTGTGTTTCTCTTCATTAAACTATGCAGAATCCGTTTGTATAACTTAAATTTTAGTCCCTTTTTCTTGGTCCCTACAGCGTCCTTCTAGAACACATGTACTCCATCTTAATCTTCTCTGCTGTGCTTTTCTACCCTTTTTCCTTTCACTATTTTGATTTTATTAATTTTTTAAAATGTTGAGGTTATAATTTTCCTTTTTTTCTTTTTCCCCCCTCCAAGCTCTCCCATTTACGCCCCCCCAATACCCACCTTGTTCTCTTCCAAATACTGTTGTTTTTAGCTAAATCTCATTTTTAACTAAATCAAGACTTGGGAGCCAGATGCTGGGGTGAAAGGCTGCTTAGGAGCTCAGAGAGGCAGAGAAAGCACCCAGTGACGTTTCTCCCCTGCCAATGTCCCAGAAAGAGAGCTTCCTCCTACGCAATCTCAAACAAAACTGCTCCAACTCAATGTCCCTCCCTTCTACTTCCTGTGTGTCTCTCTATCTGTCCTCCTGACCCCTCTTACTCTCTATGGTTTTTCCTGTCAACTGGTTGCTTGCTCTACCTCTTAATCTATGGTTGGTTTTAATTTATTAATTTACAGTATTCAAGCAGAAAGCTCTTGGATTAAAGCTTGTGCTAGGGCTGAGCCACACCACAACTAGAAACAGGTTTTTCCAGTAAATAAATGCAGTCTTGGGGTTCACAGTGTGATCAGATATCCTGCAACAAAATTCAACACCTTTTTTCTTTAATTTTTTCTGATATTTAATCTTCTTTAATTGTTGTTGTTGTTGTTGTTGTGTGTGTATGTGTGTGTGTATGTATATGTGTGTGTGGATACATAAATACAATCTGCTCAGTCTGTTTGATGTTACTCATATATATGCTTTCAGGGATGATCATTTGGCCTTGGATAACCAATTAATATGCTCCTCTCTGGAGAAGACTGTTTGTCCTGCTCTCAACAGGGATTTGTTGTCTGTAGTTCTTCATGTAGGGTTGAGGTGGCGTGCTTTTCCCCTTTACACATTAGCATGTCTACTGGTGTTATTCTTGTTCAGGTTATGTTTAGGTAGCCATGTTGGTGAGACCTCATGTCTAGGAGTCACAATCTCACAGCAAACTATCTGTTCTTCTGGCCCTTATGTTCTTTCTGCCACCTCTTCCACAATGATCGCTGAGCCTTAAATGCAGAAGTTGAGTGGTAGATATATATCAGTTGGGACTGGGCTCCACAACTCTGAATTTTGATCATTTATGGATTTTTATCTCCATTTGTTGACAAGAGAAGTTACCTTGTTTAGGGCTGAGAACTGCACTTAATACTTATCTGTGAGTAAAAGAGTAAATACTTAGAATATAGTTAGGGATTACACTGGTTTAGTAAAGTGGCAGTTGCAGATTCTCCTCCAAGATCTAGTCCCAGGTAGCTGGTTAGGTTTTCAGCACCGGGAATGATTTCTTTCATGTTGAGAGGGTCTTAAGTCAAATTAGAGAGTTGTTGGTTACTATCAATATGTGCATGCCACTACCACATCCTTAGGGATATCTTGCTATGCTGGTCATTGATGTGGTCTATAGGCCTCATAGCTGTGTAGGGCTGTTGGTTGCTTCCCTCCTTCAGAAGCTTGCGTGGCAACATCTGGAACCATGAGGGCTAGTCTTTGGGGAGGAGGCTTTCAGGTTAGATTAGGCTTGAATCCTGTGTCTGAAGTGCCTGGTGTCTTCATTGTTTCTTCTATTCTTTAGCTGTTTGCTTTCATCTGTATGGCCCGTGGTTTAGTTTAAGACCAGCCTGGTCTACAGAGCAAGTTCCAGGACAGCCAAGGCTATACAAAGAAACACGGTAATGAAAAAATAAAAGTTTTTATCATTGGCAGTTACCTCTTGGCATTGTCTTTGTTCTATAAATATCCATCTAAACCAGTAGTCTAGAAAGTTTTAAGTTGTTATGTATTTCTCTGGAAACTCTAATTTTGACAGTCCCTTCTGAAATTTAAACACCGAAGTCAATGTCACTTCCCAGAGGATGCTGCTATTTTTGGTTGGTTTATATGACAGAGGAGAGTGTTTCTCATTGATATCTTGTAGAAAAAGTAGATGTATCAGCCCACTGAAAATGTGTAACAAAGAACATAAGTTAGATTTTGTGGCTTTGTAGCCTTCACTTTTCTATAAAAGAACTGTCCATCTGTCCCGTCTGTCCCCTTGCCTTGTGTATCATCATGCCTATGTCCAGAGAAGGGATTAAGGTCTGGAATGCAGGTGGCAGGCAGTTAGAGGACAGTGCAGCCTGTCTGTGTGTACACACACAGGAGATGGCATGGAGAACTGATTTAACTGAACAAAAATCATGTGCCACAACTTTGGCGGCTCTCATTTCAAAATTACTTGAATTTATACTTTGTACCAAAATTGTACAAATTTGTCCAACCCAAATGTATCTATGATATCTTTGGCTAAAAGTAATCAAATAATAATTTGAAAAATGTGGTTTGTACAAATTGATAATGCTCAACAAAGTAATATGTAATATGCCTGCTCAGATGAATTAGCTTGTACGCAAGTACGCGCTAATTTACTCACATGTTTTATATAAGTTCATCAACTGGATAAAGATGTTGCAAAAAGTTAAGTGGTATGAGTCAATTTAGTTTAATCGTTTAGCTCTTCAATGGGTATCTTGTTCTTAGAATGTTCATTTTTACCTTTTTTCTTAAATTAGGTGATTGGAGATGCAATTGCTGCCTATACAAAAAATGAACGAATTAACTGGGTAAGAGAATGGCCTGGACAGACTGTCCTCTGCGTGTCTCAAACCTTTTGGACAGTTGAAGTCCAAACCGCTATAGCACGGGGGCAAGTGGTAAGCTTTTATCACCCACATTTTCCAAAATTTAGAAAATAGTTGCGATACCAAGAACACACTCACCCTAAAGTACAAAACGAAGATAGTAGGCTAGAAATTACACTTTTTGCTGTAAGCCCAGTCACAGCTTTAAAAAATAAGACAATAGAAAAGACGCATTGTTATTCAAGGTTTGTATCTGAACCTTTTGTTTATTCACATCAGGTGAGAGTCAAGGGTGCTTGAATCTCAGTCTTGTTGCTTGAACATTATTATGTCTTTACAAACAGAATGGTAACGGGATCAGGGAAGTTACAAAGCTCAGAAATGTCGGGAGGGTATAGAATAACAGAACGCTCTTTTGTGCCCTGGGTAAAACCACCCTGCACAGAAACAGCATCAGTTCACTTATTCTGACCATTTTTATTTTTAATGTACTGATTTTTGAATACATGAATATTTTGAATTCTGCTTAATACCAAAAATGCAAATATATCTGAGCATATGAGTTTAACATTATCATTTGGATGGCTGCTATTAATTTAAAAAGCAAAATTATACATTACACTCAGCGCAATGCTCTTTTTTTTTTTTTTTTTCTGGATCATTCATCACAGATACTGTGAATGTCTACATTACCCCAGGCTTTGTGTTGGAAACTGACTCAGCTTGGAAATAACTGGACTGAAAACTTCCTGTTTCCTGTGTAAATTCACTTTATCAGCTTTTGTTTGTCTTTGAGCTTTGGGGAATGTCAGAAAACGTTAGAGAAAGCCTCTTTGGCATATTTTAGTCTGTGTACTGTACTTGAAAATTTGAGACATACTGCAAGTTAGAAATCACATGTGGTGTTGGAAACTTTAAAGAGCCACATTATCGGTTGTTTGTTTGTTTGTTTGTTTCAGCAACACTATAAATAATGTATGTATTAGGCCGGGCAACATTTCAGAGCTCTTTCTGGTTCCTGTAAACTTAAATGGGCAAGTTTTTTTCTTTTTAACCCCTCAAGTCAGGTTCATATTGCTTGACTACTTCCAGTTGTGAGGCCTGCCCCGGAGTGTAATCTGGATACCAGTTTGTCACACTACTGAAGAAAACCAACTCTCCCTCTCCAAGTAGCAACCAAATGCCGATAGCGTCTCAGCTTGGGGGGTTATGACTTGGTGCTCACCTCCCCTTATCCATGCTGGGATTTTATCTGCCCCCTCTTCCACATAGATCCTTAGCCCTGTGTGTGTGTGTGTGTGTGTGTGTGTGTGTGTGTGTGTGTGTGTGTGAGAGAGAGAGAGAGAGAGAGAGAGAGAATTCCCGTTTAGGGTTGAACACTAGAGTCTGGAGTCTCTTATTCTCTGCATGTTGACCAGTTGTGGTCTCTGTATTAATTACCATCTACTGCCAGAAGCAGCTTTTCTGATGAAGGTTGAGCAGTATACTGATATATGGCCATGGCAATAAACCATTAGGAATCATTTTATTGCTAAGTCCACTTAGCAGAATAATAGTAGTGTGTTCTCCCCTGGTGCCATGACTCACCTAGCCACAGATTGTGGCCTCATTAACAGTCTACAGTATGGGTTCCACTTCATGGGCAGGACTTAATCAGTAAGACACTCTTACTATATTTGAAGTTAGAGTTCAAGTGAGCCAACTTGTAATTGACCAATGGATCAACTGAAACCGGCCAGTTACTGATCCTTAGTTTAAAGCAGTGAGTTTTAAATATATATTTTGATGAGAAATTTGATATAGCTTTAGGACACTGTTGGAAACTAAGCAAGTGTTGAAATTTGAGAGGGCTGCTTGTCCTCTTTAGGCAAGCAAATTCCAATGAGGAAGGACAGAGGCACACATTAAGTCACTCCACCTCACCAACATGCCACTCACTTTTCTGCAGGAAGGACAAAGTATATGGAAACAGGTCAAGGGTTTTCAGGTGCCAGAACGCCAGGGCATAGAGTTTCCGTGACAGCAGTAAGCATGTGTGGTCCCTGGATGTCTCCACCATGAGTATTTAATATTCTGTATGTTGATAATTTTCTCCTAAGAAACTGATGAGCTGGTTGAGTGGCAAAAGACTCTGCCACCACCTGGAGCTTCCTGAAGCTCAAAGTCATGACCATGTCCTCCACTGCTGCACCCAGAGCACATGTTCACCTCGGAATCTGTGTTTCCATTTCTCTCTTCAATAAGTGCTGATCATGAAATGAGACCATGGGAGATATCAGAGGGTCTTTAAAACAGACTGAAGAAATGTCACTGTTGTTAAGCTCAGGATATCGAAAGTATGGATGTGATTTTGAGTTAGTTTATTGGGGTTGAAAGGTAGAGGGATCTAGGCCTGACAAAAATAATCCATTCCAGATAACACAGTACCCTCACTCACTATAACAATGTTCACAAGGAATTCATTTCATGCGATGAAAACATTATCATATCATTTTTTCCAGTTTAGTTGATTAAATTCTCATTGATAATATTACATCATTCCTAAAGAGCTTAGTTTTTGGTGTTTTGGAGCCAAATTTCAATTCTAACATTATTGTTTTATTGCAGTAAAGTGCATTATTCTAGTACAAATGAATTTCTATGAGCATGTAGTTAGTATGTACACCCAATGTGTCCGAATGTTACATTTTTACCTCTGTTGTGATAGAATGTGAAAACTAAGGAGTCTGAGAGATGCCAAATTGTCCTGAAGAGAGGACAATGGTAAACCTTATATGATAGGACTCAAACTGTCTTGACCGATTTAGTAACTAAATATAGTGAAGTTCACTCATTGGATTCAAGAATTTAAACACTTATATGGTTAAACATGGGTGGAACAGAAGTTAAGTTTTAATTACTTAGGAAACAAATTACTAGCAAATCATTCATGTAAATAATAGAAATGAAATGGTGTTTAAGCCCCAAGAGCTTGAATAAAGAGCTTTTGCAAAAGTAATAATTAAAGTGATAAAAATCTTCAAGGAAGAGTGTCTTGTCTCCAGCTTGGTTCTCTAAAGTGTTCACATCCTCAGAAGCTGGCTTTTTGGTTTTATTGTTGCCTCTTAACAACAGACCTGAAATAAACTCCTCAGCATACAACATTTATTAAAAATTATGAGAGTGGAGAAATTGGCCACCAGTCTGCTGGAACATATTGACAATTCCCTTAAACACAATATTTTTCATTGATTTTAATTTATTTTCATCATAAATTCCCTTCCAGTTTTGAATTTTTTCATCTACTGTAACAGAGACTCTAAAGAAAGCCTGTTCCTTAGAACTTACTTTAGTGCAAGATAAACAAAATCATCGGGCATTGTTTATTATTATTATTTATTATCATTATTGTTGTTATTATCATCATTATTATTTCTTTGCTCTTTTTTGTTGTTATAAGAAATACCAGAAGATAGATACTATTGTTTGTTGTTTTTTCTCTTTTGGGGGCCCGCCACCCAGCTCCCAAATAAATCAATGTCCGGCCTTAGCTTGGCTTAGTTTCTTGCCAGCTTTCCTTAACTTAAATTATTTGGTCTATCTTTTTGCCTCTGGCTTTTCCCATTCTCTGACTTCTGTAAATCTTACACTTACTCTGTGGCTTGCTGTGTAGCTGGGTGGCTGGCCCTCGAGTCCTCCTCCTTCTCTGACTGCTCCTTCTTTTCACTCCTCCATCTCTTTCCTTCTCCCTCCTCCCAGATTTTTCCTTCTGTTTACTCTTTCTGCCTGCCAGCCCCACCTATCCTTTCTCCTGCCTTGCTGTTTTCCATTCAGCTCTTTATTAGGCCATCAGGTGTTTTACACAGGCACAGTTGCACAGCTCCACAGAGTTAAACAAATGCAACATAAACAAAAGTAACACACCTTAAAATAATATTCCCCAACAAGATACTTCATACAGAGAAGAGATTTACTTCTATTATGTCTGTAGGCTGCAAGTCCGAGATTTAGGCAGTCCTATCTGGTTGTGGTTACTCTGACGAGGACCGTCTAGTTATATCACAACACGGTGAATGGCATCATGGCTAGAGAGTGAACAAGAAGAAGAGACATAGTATGAAAAAAACAACAGGGACTGACAAGAGACCAAGCTCCCCTTTAAATACCAACCTGTGTCAGCATTCCACCTCTGTGACAAAATGCCTGAGATAACCAGCTTAGAGGGAGAGAGGTTGATTTTGGCTCAGGGGAAAAAGAGAGAGGGAGAAGAAGAAGAAGAGGAAAGAAGGACAAAAAGAAAAGGGAGTAGAGAAAGAAGAGGATTGTGTCCATTGTGCCTTTGAAGGACACACACCACTAATCTACTTCCTTTAATAAGTCCTACCTCTTGGAGTTTCCAACACTGCCCAACAATGCCATCACCAACAACCAAGCCCTCTGAGGAACCCTTCAATCCATTCTCACAGGAATGAGTCCAATTCCACACGACTTGCTTAATCCCTCAGAGGGTGATGTTCACAACCTGATTACTATCCACAAGGCTCTGCACAGCTTCCACTGGCTCATCTCTGCCACAGTGGAGATCAAACCTCCAGCACACAAACCATCGAGGCATACATGCACATCATATTTCAACCATAATGGTACTGATATTTCAAACCTTGTGCAGCAAGCTCATGGAAGAATGCTTGGAGGACCCTTGAGATCCAAGGGAGAAAGGTGGCCCAAGAGTCTCGCCACTTCCTAGTGTCACTTTCCCTGTCTGTCTCTCCTCTCTACAAGTTTCTGTTGACAGGACAATATTTTTCAGTAGCTTGGGGTGACAGACTCACAGTTGACCAAGTCTAAGGTCCAAGTGGAGTTTTCTTGTCCTGAGAGCCCGCTCCAAAATAACCATTCAGAGTCTTATTATTAATTATAAATTGGCTGATAGCTAAGGCTTATTACTAACTAGCTCTTACAACTAAATTAACCCATTTCTATTATTTTATGTGCTGCCATGAGGCTCATGGCATTTACCTCTTCACCATGTTTTGCTTCCTCTCCACCTGGCTGGCAACTCTTCTGACTCCGCTCTTCCTCTTCCCATCACCCTCAGTTTGGTTGTCCCACCTATACTTCCTGCCTGGCTGCTGGTCAGTCAGCTTTTTATTAAACCAATTTGAGTGACGAATCTTTACAGTATACAATAGGATTATTCCACAGCATTTCCCCCCTTTTGTCTAACTGAGAAGGAAGGTTTTAATTTTAACATAGTCATTATATACAAAAAAATTATATACAACAAAAACAGTTATTAAGAAAAATTAGTTACAATACCCAGTTGATTTACATTTGGCAAATTTAGAGAAAATACTCAATTATCTATCATATCTTGGTGAGTCTAAAGTTTTGTACCTAATTCGCTTTCTAGCCTAACTAAGGAAAACTTTAAGTCTAATTATTTAGTCTTTTTTCCAACAAAGACTGCAAAAGGATGTAATACTACCTAACAACAGGGACATCTGGCTGCCTGGACAGTCATCCAAAGTTCTTCTGAAACATTGGGGCATCCAGCTTTGGCCTACAGGCCTAGTATATCTGACAGACTTTTCTGTGGAGCAGGGAATTTTGAAGCACTTACCTTGACAAAGTTTGGCAGTTGCCTTTTTTGAGTCCTGCTAGTCCAGTTTGGACAGAATATTGCCAGCAACTGAGGTAAGGAGAGTTTCTTTGCCCAGTGGCTAGCTTTTGCCACAAAGAAAGTAAACTTCATATGGAGTTTCTTCAATGCCCATCATCTTCTCTGAAGTAAATTGGTGCTGTCAGAAGCAGACATGTCTCACTGTCATGAAAAGCCTTAGGTTATTAAACATTTTAAATGCCATATTCTGTAAGTCTTTGAAGTGTTTGGTGACCATCTGTCTATCTAAATATATCTGTGTATATCCTTGAAAACATAGCTAACATGACTATAAGTTTGACTATTATAGATTACTATTAACCAGTATTTTTAATTTTACATTATATTTTAAATGAGCTTCATATCACAATACCCCAAACAAGAGTAGAAATATACACACAGTATAATAGAAATAACTTTAAATTTGTATCAATAAACTAAAATACATACCAATGTAAAATATCTTGAGATTAATAGTTATTTTTTTATTAAAGTAGATTCAATAATCTATCCTTTTATCTCATCATTTCTGTATTATATCCCCCTTCTTTCTTTCAGAAAGAGATATTTGAACTTAACTCCTTTGTTTAGTTTTTTTTTTCATGGCCACTATCAATAACAACTTGTAACCCCCCTTAAATGATAATAGACACCCATAGCCCATTTTTGGGGAATGTGGGCATCATTCTCTAGACTACTTCTGTTGTTTGGGGGTGATGATATCTTTGGGGGATCCTGAGAAAATCAGGATAATTGTTATGTCTTGACTAGAGTAGTTTGTGAGGTTGAATCATCTCAGCTGGCAGCCTTAAAGTTGCTTCGAATGCAGAATTCTGAGGAGACTGTAGCAGAGGTATTTTGAGATGCTGGATCATCTGAACCATCCATTTTCATTGGTGTCTAGTCATATTGTTCTGAAAATATATAAACTTTTAAAGGTAACATACATTTCTGTATTAATACAAGTATAGACTGTGCATTGTACACAAGTCAGTCGAAGATGACTTTTTGTTTTATGTTTGAGCAAGTAAAATATATATTATATGTCTTATAGTTCTTCTAGGTTTATTTCTTTATGTCTGTAGTCAAGATTTCAGAGGCTCTTCCCCAATCAAACCTGGTCCATATTAACTTGAAATGAATCCACAGCTTCTCATTTCTGTGGAAATAAAAGCATAACCTCTCCCCCAAAGTAATGCATCTTTTGACTTCCATTTTGAAGTCAGGACACTTTTAAAATATATAGGTTGGTTTAATCCAGCAGTTTCTATAATCCAATGTGTTTTTATCAGCTGTCATTCCTTCCTCAGCAATCAGAAAATTCAAAGACAGCACAATAACATACAGGATCCAGATTCTCTGTGTATTTCCCATCTTTACATAGCTTATTATATATATTTTTATCACTCTATTCCTTTTTTAAGGACTTTATTATTTTTAAATTATTTTTTAATCTATGACTCTGTCTCTACCACCTTGGAATGCCATTTATAGACAGAGTTTCTTTATGTCTCAGCAGTTGCTCCCAAATAACCACACGGACACTTATTAGTTATATTTATTTTTTTATTTAGGCAAAAAGGGGGAAAAGCTGTGGAATAATCCTTCTGTACACTGTGAAAATGTGTTGCTGTCATTGCTAATAAAAAGCTGATTGGTCGATAACGAGGCAGGAATTTTGGTGCAGAGAGAATGCTGGGAAGAAGAAGGGTGGAGTCAGAGGAGTGGCCAGGGGAGAGGAAACAGGAGGAGCAAGATGAAAGAGAGGGGACGCCACATGGCAGAATGTAGATTAGTAGAAATGGGTTAATTTAAGTTGTAAGAGCTAGCTAGTAATAAGCCCGAGTTATTGGCTGAGCATTTATAGTTAATATTTAGTCTCCATGTTGGTTATTTGGGAACTGATTGGTGGGAAAGAAAAGTCTATCTACACTAGGGAAAAGTAGTTTGTTGAGCTCCTAGGAAGAGCTGTGATTGGCTCTGACTGGGTCTCTCCCTCTCCTTCATGTCCCATAAAGATGGGGCAATAAAATTGACATAACCACATAACCACATAACATAAGCACAGAGAATAGAAGAGGGGTAGAGAAGTATGAGGCTGACATGAGCCACATTTGCCCACTGTGTCTGCCAGCATGGGTTTATTGTCTTAATTCCTTTGCAGGAGGGAAAATAGATTCGTTTTCAATTGCATGGAAATTATGATAAAAATGCAGAGGATATCTCTTATGTATCTATAGATGAGACTATCACATCTATATGCATAAATATAAAAACTTTTTGTTCACACTGATTCTGATCACATTGGGAAATAGTACCTTATTTTTTTCAGGCTCTGGAAGAATACCTGAATACCTGTAACAACCAAATCGATGACATTGTCACACTGGTCCGTGGCAAACTGTCCAAGCAGAACCGTGTCACCCTGGGAGCCTTGGTGGTGCTGGACGTCCATGCCAGAGACGTCCTCGCGAACCTCGTCAAAAAGAAAATCAGTGACGACACGGACTTTGAATGGTTAAGTCAGCTTAGGTATTACTGGCAAGTAAGTGGTCTCATGCAGCAGTTCCAGCTCACAGCTTTTAAATTCATGCTTGCTCGATCAGAAGGGTAATCAATCGGGTCAGTAATACAGGACGTTTTGCTAATGACTTTCTATATATGTTTTTCCAGATTGAAAATGAAGGCAGCCAGTAACTACACCTATCACCATCAATAGCTACATTTACATGCCTATATTTATATTCAAATGTATTATTATACATTAACATACATGTCCATGTAAAGGCAACAAAATGAGCAGCAATTGGGTACTTTTCAATGCATTATTATGCTTGTTATTTACAAAATGTTGGGGTTAGTAATCTTAAAATTGTGTATTTAGATTCCTGATGTATCTAAGTGAGGTACAGGCCAGTCTTCTGGTCTGGGTTAGTCATTAAAGAAGCTGGAAACATGAATCATAAGGAAGGAATTTTTCAGGCTGTCTGGGTGGATGCTGCTGCTTATCATGACTGGGATGGAAGGAGGGGCGGGGTTACGGTGGCCTGCTGAGGTGGGAGAGATGGGGGCTCAGCAGTTCACAGGGTTCCACGTAACCTTAGGAGGTATGGGCAGGGGGACACAGTGAGGAACCAGCACTGTCTAAGCCATTTCAGGGTCACAGTATCTGGTGGTAGGAGCATGGGTGATGGAATCCCTGTTTCAGAAGCAGATACTCCCTTATCAGAGTATAGACAAGGCACTTATCTCTGTAATCGGGCTCCTGAGCTATAAAATTGTGATAGTGGTCATAACTCTATATTGAAGAATAATAAGATAATACATGAAAGAAAGGGGACATGTTTTAAAATATTCTGTAAAAAACATGGAAACCATTGACTTCTGTTATTCATCCAGAAAACTAGCTGTTGAAATCTTCTAGCGATTGAATCGGTGCCTGAAAGGTAATTCTGAAAAAGTCTGCGTTGTGGTTGTTCTTATTAAAAGAGCTTGTGAATTCATATTGTTTGAAATCTTGCTTTCTAACCAACTCCATTTGATCTGATTGATCCTAGGAAAATCATTTAGAAACAAAGATGATCAATGCCGGTTTGCGATATGGCTATGAATATCTGGGCAACTCCCCTAGACTAGTCATAACCCCACTTACAGACCGCTGCTACAGGTAAGCCCCACCATCCAAAGAAGAGTGGGAAATAGCTTCCCTACCTACCCCCTGGCCCAGTAACGGAGTTAAAGGTACCTAATTATTTTCACCTTGAGTTCTATAAATCTACCCTGTGTTGTTCTTCCTACCTCTTAAGCCTCTTCTCAATTTCATTTTCTCAGTTCTGCTGGTTTCTTTTTTCATTTCTGGGAACCAGGGTGTTCTTAGGCATGGCTGTGGTTAGAACTTCCTGTTCCCCCTTTGCTCCAAACTCTCTGGCTTCTTTTTGGATCATTGAAAGTCTTTTTTTTTTTTCCTTCCCCTGAACACTGAATTTTCTAGAGTTCCGTTTCTATGTTCCATGGTATCAAACTGTTCATTCCCAGCCTTTAACTACTTATGCCCTAAAGAACCACGTCTGGACCTTTCTCCTGCAATTGTTCACAATGCACACATCTGCTTGGCGCCCCCTTTGATAGATCATAGGTACTTAAGAAATATTTACATTTTATTCCAGGTGCAGATTAACCATCTTATGTATTAAATTAGCTTAGACCAACAGAGTGTACATCTAAGAAGACGACAATAACATCCATTATATTTTTATTCTCTTCATTCCCTTCCCCCGTCTCTTCCGAGACCCACTCTCTCACCATTTCATACCCACCCAACTTTGTGAACTCTTAATTATTTTTTTTAATCTATTGAGCCCAATTCGTGCAGCCCATGTGCTCCTGGGTATGTTGACGTCCCCTGGAACATGTTTAACTTACCAGGGGTAACATCCTTAAAACAAAACAAAGCAAAAAGTAACAAAACCCAGATCTCCCTCCCTCTCTCGACAGCCACCAGTTACCTATAGCTCCTCATCTAGAGGCGGGTCCTCATACCACCTCCTCTCTCCGTGCTGAGATTTTATCTGCCTTGAGTTTCCTACACAGGTCTTGTGCATGCTGTCATAATCATGGTTAATTCATATGTGCAACTTCCCAGTGGCATCCCCTGTCACACCTGGTTTCTTCCTCTGTCTCGCTGTTCATCGCAATGGGTTGAGGTGTGCTTGCTACATTTTATGTTCTTTATTGGACCCTTTCATGGGTAAGGACCATATGTTATTTTTTCCCTTGTCTCCAACACTGCCACATTTTCTGGTTTACAGGAGGCATTAAAATAAAAGATACTGAACTGCAGTTTTAAAGTAGACTCTTAGAGAGAGGAACATTATGACTTCTCATATATTTGATTATGAATTATGATGGCTTTTGGGTAGAAGATAGTGTTAATATCTGGGTCTTCTTATAACTCCATGAGGAGTGTAGTTTATAGAACATGAAATAAAGTGGGGAGATTTGTCCAGGATTAAGTTCAAGAAAACTGCAGTGACCTGGTGCCTGGGCAAGCACACTCCCTGGAAGAAGCTACATTACTGGCATGAGGGTTGTTGCTTATGATGGAATGCCACATCCACCTGAAGCATTTATAGAGGTTACAGACTCTATAGGATTCCCTTTAGAGTCAACATATATCCACACACCACCATGTATCTGTGAGGGAAGTCATAAGTTTCATCTACTCATTTAAGATACAAAGTATATATACTCTGGTAGCATAGAGCAAAGATCGAGTATATACGCCTCTTCCTTTTTTCATATCAAAACGAATATGACTAGAACACAATGTAATATACCATTTCATTATCTGGTAATAATAACCTTGGAAGAACATAGGATAAATAAACCATGGTATTGTTTTCAGCTTCAGAAAATGAAAAAGACAGATTGTGTGGCCCAAATGTTCTGCTGTCAGATGGGGAAGCTAGGTTAGAAAGCAATTGCAATAGTGTACTGAGTGAGAGTCTAGAGAGAAACATTAGGTGATGTCGGTGTGTTTCCAAAGGGGGACAGAGGTCGCGGGCGAATCCCTTGAGAAGTACTAAGGAGGGTCTGGGTGGACACCTTATGTTACGAGGTAAGTGGATTGATAGCATGGAAAGGAAAAGACTCTCTGCATTGCTTCACCAGCAAGTTTAATTCACTTACATTTAATATGATTAGCAAACCATTTGGACTCATTAAAATAATTGTACTGTGTATTTTATGTCCCCTGAGCCTTAATTTTGATTTTAATTCACTTATTTTAATAACATTCACTAAAATTAAATATTATTTTAATCATTCTTTTTATCTCTATTAGTTTTTAAAAGATTTTTCTTTTCATTGTTGATATAATGTTACTAGAAGTTATTTAATTTTTCATGGTTACTAAGGATGTTTTTTCTGTTCATGTCTTTCTTCCATTCTGGAATGTTCTTGGCCATTGCCATTTAAATTGTGCCTCTTCGCCATTTTCTCACTTCTTTATTTTGTGACCTTTAACTTTTCTTATTTTTGATCTTCTAAGTCTTTGGGTAATTCGCTCTTATTTACCTCTTAACACATAATTTTCTTTCCTTATGTTTATTCTAATATTTAACCTATTACTGAGTTTTCAAAAGTTTATTGGGTATATTTTTGTTGTAGAATTTCAAATTGTCTCTTTTAAATTGGCCTCTCTGCCTAGCAGAGAGAGGGAGAGAGAGAGAGAGAGAGAGAGAGGAGGGGGAGGGGGGAGAGGAGAGGGGAGAGAGAGGAGAGGAGAGAGGAGAGGAGAGGGAAGAGGAGAGGGGAGAGGAGAGGAGAGAGGAAAGAGGAGAGAGAGGAGAGAAAGAAAGGGGAGAAAGAGAGGTTGCTGAGATTGCTTGTGACCACTAGGAGCAAAGAGGACAGCACAGGCTGCTGTGTGTGTAATGAAACTCACAGGTCCCTGTTCATCTACTGATGCTGCCTTGTGTCTTGCTCAACAACGACCCCCACTTTCCAGTGTTCACTATGAGCATGGTTAGGTAAGGGCTGCTTCCCATGCTGCCTTTGATGATGTCAGCTGCAGACATAGCCACAGTTTCAAACTTACCTCTGAAGAAGGCTTTAGGGTTTTCTTAGGTTCAGGAAATAATTTTGTTTTTAGTTTTGGCTCATATGCAATGAGAAATGGAAAGCTGACCCACCCTTTCCGTGAGGAGCCCTGTAGGCTTGTTACCCAGACCTCCATGGAACTTGTAAGCTCCCTTGTCCCCTCTCTGCTTGACCTAGTCTCTTCAGTGGGTGCTGGAGAGATTGTGGTTCCTATGAGAGATAAAGCAGCATTTCAAGCTTCCATAACAGGTACAAAAGGTGACTCCATCCCACTTCCTCTTCTTCCCCAAGTCTGATGATTTCATATCTGTGCTGCCAAAAGTACATTTGTGTTTATTTGTATCTGCCCAAATAATACGTATCTTTGCAGATTTGCCCATAACCATGTCTCCATCATTGAATTCCCTCATTGGTGACATCTTTTATGCTTTAAGTGATGACTGTGGATTTTAAAATTATTTTCTTCATGTGACTTTTCCATACTTTTCTAATAAGGTTGGGTTTCATAGAGTCAGCTGGATTCTCCACATTAACCAGAAGTCGGGATTGAATTCCAGAAGTACATTTGTTCTCATGTTTATTGTCATGTATACATGTATATATGTGTATATATATATATATATATATATATATGCGTGTGCATTCTGTCTGCTTGCCCATCCATCCATTCATCCATCACCTACCTACCCACCCACCCATCCATCATATATATGCAATATATAATATATATGTATACACACACACATATATATACCTATCATCTATCTACTTTTAGAAGTAAAAGTAATAACAAACTAATGTACTGTCAGAGATGTTCTGAGGTTAGCAGGAAGGAATTATTAAGGAGGAGCTGGCAGTTAGAATTCCATTTAACTCTTGGTTTTTCCCATGTGTTCACGCTTCTGTCCATTTCTCTTACTCCAGGACCTTATTTGGCGCCCTTCACCTGCACCTTGGAGGGGCACCCGAAGGTCCGGCTGGCACTGGGAAGACAGAAACAACCAAGGATTTAGCCAAAGCTGTAGCCAAGCAATGTGTTGTCTTCAACTGCTCCGACGGGCTGGATTACTTGGCTTTAGGAAAATTCTTTAAGGTTAGAGCCGACTCCTCATTTCTTTGCAGTAAGGGTAGCTGATCAGAGATGAAGAGGGGTTAAAAAGAGACACAACTGAATGCAAGCAAACGCTTAACCATGCCTTGTAAAGGTAAAAATTGTGACAGTCTCAACAAGTCCCAAGGACATGTGCTCTGCCTCCCTCCAGTCCCTGCTGTGCTGGTCCCTTCCTGACTGTTCCTCTTTGGGTCTTTGACTTACAAATGCTAGCTGGCTACTTGGGTACCCTGACCACAGAGCAGCTCTCCGGCGACAGAAGTCGGGTTGCAGAGAGGGTTAGGGTTATTACATACAACTCATTCTTTAAAAAAGCAAATAAAGTGTAAGTGGGATCTTTAAATATATCGGGCAGATAAAAGTTTGAGAACCATTCACTGCATAGGCTGTGGTATAGAATTCCAAACATTTCTTTAATCTTTGTGTTGTATTATCAATAGTTTCAGGATCCACTAATTGACTGTTATGGGTGCGTCTTAGATTATTTTTTCAGTGAAAAAAATGTAAAATCTTAAAAAAATATCTTTTTTTTAATAATGTGCATTTGTGTTCATGATTGTGCCTGTGTGTGTTTATCAGTGTGCATGCACATGTGTGCTGTGTGTGAGGAGGTCAAGAGTTTGATACTGGTATCCTTCTCAATTGCACTCCACTTTGTTTTGAGGCAGGGTTTCTCACTGGCTTAGAGCTTGCCAAATAGGCTAGTCTGGCTAGCCAGTGATTCCCAGGGATCTATCTGGCTCTGCCTCCCCTGCACTGTGGTCACAAGCATGTATCACTATGCCAAGTTTGTGTGTGTGTGTGTGTGTGTGTGCATGCTGGATATTGAATTCACATTGCCGTGATTGTGTGTCAAGCGTTTTACCAAAAAAGTCATCTTCCCAGACCCCAAATGCTCAGTCCCTGGCTGATTCACATGCCTCCCTGACTACCACGCTTTATTTATCTAAATCTGTCTGATTCTAGAGGTCTGTAAGACTGTAAAAGGAGAATCAAAGGTGTAAAGTGCTTGTTTGGAAACCACTTGAGCAGCTTGTTTCTAGAGGCTGCAATCCTTAAAATGCTAGGTGGAGCCTGGAGCACAGAGTTGTGCTTTAGGGTTGTGGGCTCTTTGCATTTACTTCCTTTTATTTTTCTGTAATTTTCCAGATATATTTTAACTATTCTGTATTACTTACTTTTAAAGTTTTTCTTCAGCAAAATTAACAATTTCAAAAATTAAACTAACAAAAATGTATTGTTCTTACCCAATACAGTAAACTGTTTTCCTGAATGATATGCCCTGGTCATTTTTTACAGTGTTGGTATTATAGAAGACTTTATGTTTGTGATTCTAAAACAGAGTAAGATTTTTTTTTTTAAGGAAGTCAAAACAATAAGAAATAAAGTGATAGGGAAACATCAGAACGACAATAATTCTTCTTCTATATTGTCATATAAACTTGCTGCAGTGACTAAGAAGTAAGTTGCAAAGTTAGAATATCCTAGATGCAGTTTGAATAAATAGTGCATTCCAATGTGTTACAAGCAGTTCCCAGCTTCTTTATTGTAATAGTCTTCATTTTTTTTATTCAGATTGATATATTTCAATAGAACTAAATTTGCTTATTGATAAATGCTAGTTGATTGTGTGGGTACGTACATTTTTGATGTTCAGTTCATGCTGAACAGCGGGGGTACAAATAAAGGTATAGTTCTTACTATTAACAACCTCATAATCATTCAATCATCATTTTTAAAATTACCATCACAGGGGCTGGAGAGATGGCTCAGTGATTAAGAGCACTGGTTGTTCTTCCAGGAGTCCTGAGTTCAAATCTCAGCACCCACATGGCAGCTTACAATATACCGGCATCGGGTGGATACCCTCTTCTGGTGTGCAGATGACATGCAGACCAAGCACCCATATATGTTAAATAAGTTAAAAAAAAAAAGATTCAAAAAATCATCACAATTTGCGTACTTGCATATATGATATTAAACAGCCTGTTTTCTGTAATAACTAAACCTTGTACTCATCGGAGATCAAAGTCATGGGTAGTGTCTTCTCTGAAGAGTTACCTGTCTTTGATCTGCATGGAGTTTATGGTCAATCCAGCGTGACTCAGGAGAGTGATGTAAGTGTGTACAGTGTCAGTATTAGTGTCTCTGTGGCTTTATGCAAATGACTTAGCATCGGTCACCCTGCATTTAAAATATCTTGAAAGTACCAAGGGTCACTCTTGGCACATTCCAGAGACACAGTGAAATGCATACACAGGCAAATATGCACACACACACACACACACACACACACACACGCACACACGCACGCACGCACGCACGCACGTATGCACGCACACGCAATCTACAAAATTTGTCCTCAAGAAATACTTAGTTTTTATGTTTTTAAATTTTAAACCTGAGTTTAAGCATAATTACTCATTCTTATTCTAGTTTTGTTCTTTATAATTAGACAACACATATTTGTGAGGCAGTCCCTTCTTAGGACTGTAAATTGGGCCCTGAATGCTAGTTGGCTATTTGGATATTCCAATTCCAAAGCAAATCTATCTGGTGACAGAACTCATGTTACACAGAGGGTTATTACAAACCATTCTTTAAAATTAGCAAATAAAATCAACTTGTAAATAAAAAGCAAAGGCCTGTACATTATAGGTGTACCTCTTAATGCCTAAAGATATACCTAGAGTAAAGGCAATAAACTGGAAAGTTTTCCAGTTGATCAAACTCTTTATCCACCTAGAATAATGAATTGGTAATGAAAAAATGAGCTGTCTTTAAAGATAAAGGCGAATAAGCAATTTCCTTGATAGGATATTAAATCCCTGGAAAGATCAGGTGAAAACACATCATTTCAATGTAATATTCAATCAGATAAAGATGAAAAAATTTTATGATTCTTTCCTCCCAGGGACTGTTATCTTGCGGAGCTTGGGCGTGCTTTGATGAGTTTAACAGAATTGATTTGGAGGTACTGTCTGTGGTCGCTCAACAAATCCTTACTATCCAAAGAGGTAATGAGCTAGTCTGTCTCTGCAGCCTGTGAAGATGGACGGAACACAGGGTGGGGTGAGGGGTGGGTGGGGGGTGGGTGGGGGTGCAGGGAATGGCATGAGCTGCCTGCATCCATGGCCCCACTCAGTCTTTGAACTTGTGATTGCCCACAGGTATTAACGCAGGAACCGAACTGCTGGTGTTTGAAGGAACCGAGCTAAAGCTTGACCCCACATGCGCCGTCTTTATAACGATGAACCCCGGGTACGCCGGGCGCTCCGAGCTGCCAGATAATCTGAAGGTATGAAGGGTGTAATAATGACATCTGTTTCTTTTTCACAATTTGTGAATACAAAAGAAGAGAAGATGTGATTCTAGAATTGTCTTTTTAAAAACTCTGCTTTTAGATAAAGTTTAAAGCTTCAAATATTTTTACAAAATAGATATGGGGAACAGGTACACCTCCAAAATTCTATAGTTTTAAAATAGTAATGATTATAGCAAATGAAAAAAGACAGAAACATACCCGATAACTCTTAATATGTCTTTCCAGTTTGATATGCATTTTTAAAGTGTTTAAATCCAACAATTGTGGATAGGTGGTGGGTTTTATTTTTAAGTTAATTTAAATTCATGATGAACATTTTCCCATCTTTATAAACACAATTCAGACTGTAACTAAGTTTACTGAGCTGTCACACTGTGGCCATTTAGGCTGCTTTCAGTTCTTGTCTTATAAACATGGCCACTACAGGCTGCTCTTGCTTAATTAAGGCTTCTCTCTATGGGAATACATCCCTCAGCTGAGTCACCTTCAACACAGTGTGAAACAGTCAACCTCCATATCGACGGTCAGTCCCTATAAATATATAGCACTTGGTTTTTTGTTTGTTTTGTTTTCATTTATAAGGAACAAAACATTGTCCTAGTTGTGTAGAACAAAACTTTTACTTTAAAAAAGTAACTTTTCAATTATTAGTAAAATATCTTGTTTTCTCCACATATTTATGCTCCTTCTTATATACTTCCAGGTGAGTTGTGTGTTTATGGATTGTGCATAAAGAGCAATGTATGTTGGAGAATAGTTCATTAATAATTGTAGACCCAAACCAAGTCTTCGGACTAAATCCTATGTGCCTCCACTGGTCACGTGTGTGCAGCAACAGCTCCCCACATAAGTCCAGTTGCCACCAAAGGGTTTTGTATTTCTACTTTATACTCTTTATGTGCTAGATCAGATAATTTAGCACTTTGCCTTAGTGAAGGAAGGAATAATTTAAGGAGAAGTGAGAAGTGAGAGATTGTTCAGTGGGCAAAGGCTCCTGCCTCCAAGCCCAAGAATCTGAGACCGAGACCTGCATGGACAACAGAAAACTGACTCCCTCCAGCTGAACTCTGACCTCCACATGCAGGTTTAGCATGCATACCCTCCCAATATGTAAATATAATAAATTTTAAAGGAAGGAAGTGGCAAATCCTTTATCTAAGAAGCTCTTTGAGGCTTCTCTTTGAACTTTGTTCTGGAAAGCTCTCTCCAGCTGTTCTGTTATTATCCTTTTATTCAGTGGGATCAACCTGATGCATAAATAGTCATGAACGTAGGAAGGCAAGATTGTGAGTAGCTGGTCCTAAAAAGCTGGCAGACACGATTGGTTGGATGTGCTGATGTAGACTGTCCCATGGTGTGTGTGTTGAAGTAACAGGCAGATACTTGCCCAGTGGTTCCTGGGTGTTGAGTTTTCTTTCTGCACTAAGCTAAAAAAACCCTGTCAGCTCCCTGGCTTTGTGACTGCTACTGTTCCTCCCTCTGTGCTGTCTTGTGGTTGGAGTTGCTATAGAAACCTGTTTGCAAATATATATGGAAATTCCTAGCTGGGTGTGGTGTCCTGAGCCTGTAATCCAGCTTTTGGGAGGCAGTGGCAGGGGGATCAGGAATTCAAGGTCAACTTGGCTACTACCTGAGACCTTGTCTGGAAAGACACAAAAGGAATTCCTAACAAGTCTGAAATGAGCTTTGAATTCTTAAAAGAACAAAAGAAGAAAAAGAAAATGGAAGAAAAGGAGGGAGGGAGGGAGGGCATGCTGGGTCCCAGAAAGCATCTTTGCTAGTCCTCACTAGTAAGTGAGAAGGTTCAGTGGTTGTGCACACTTCCTTTGTAAATTGGCATACACTATAGCTTACATACATTGTGATAACTGATAAGCATTATTTTGTGTGGAAAGAATCCCATTTTAGCATTCGGTTATATCTGGATAAAACCTGTTTTTCTTCAATACATATCCACTTCAGAGGAGCTATATTTTACATTGGAACTACTTTAAAGAATTGTTAACTCAACGTCATTTCAGAATAGTGTTCAAATGGGCACATACCAGATCTGCTGGCATCGCAAAGTCAATAGCTTGACCCCCACACAGCCTTCCAGAGAGTGCATAGGATGAGATTCCCTTGTAGCATCTGAGGGAAAAAATTCATTACACTCAGCTAGCAGGAGCTCATTCTTTGAATAGGACAACATGTTTGTGACATGTCTTTCTAGGTCCTTAGAAATGGTAAGACATTATTGCTGGAGAGTTTGTTTATTTTCAGTTGAGTCGATCTGCAGGTCTCTGGAGCATACTTGAGGCATGTAGCTCTCCTTACAGCACCTTCTACAGATAGAGTAGACCTTGTAGGGACTTACCTCAGTCAAACATTTCTGCTGAAATAAACACCGAGGATTGTGCTCACATCCATGTTGACTATTTGTTGTAGACATATTAACATTGGCATGTTACCGAGATCTTCGCCTCACCCCTGCCCTGTTTCTCTTTTTTGGTACTCAAGAAGGAAGACCTGCCATTGGTTAAGTTCAAATCTAATTTACATTTGTTTCAAAGCACCGAATTTTCATCAGATTTACTGCAATGCTCAGAAACTTATTGACACATTCAAAATCAAACTCAGTGTGGCACACAATGTTTGAGAATCACTTGCTTAGGCAAGCAAATACTTTTCAATTTATGCCGTGTGTGTGTGTGTGTGTGTGTGTGTGTGTGTGTGTGTGTACGCATGCACAAGTATGGGTGCTGGAGTACCACAGCACGTGTGCCAAGGTGAGAGAACAACTTCCAGTAGTTAATTCTCTTCTTCTGTTATGGGGTCTGGGGACCAAACTCAGGGGCCAGGCTTATGTGGCATGAATCTTTACCTACTGAGAAACCTCACTGACCCATCAAAAATACTGTTTGAATAATTCCAATGCCGATTGTCTTTAGGGAAGGAGTTCTAACCATTGGAACACCACCATGCTGGTTTGGAAGCTCTAACTGTTGTCTCTGTCACACAAGTATGTTTGTTCTTAGTGTTCCACAGCCACCTTGCTGCAAGTGTGAGAGGGGGCGGGAATCTGGGAAGTATGGTGGCTGTTAGAGCACAACCTGCCACACACGGCACTGGATGCGACTCCAAGCTGCTTCTAGTGTGTCCTGTTGTAAAGCCAGACTGCACAGCTCTTGCCTAGACAGGCTTCTGACTGAACTCAATTCAGTTCCCCCTCCCCCCCCCTCCCCCGTTAATTCAAAAAAGTAGTTGAAGAGGTACCATAGGAAGTGCAATGTTCTTTAATAATTTTTTTCCTTGGAATATAGTGGTCTAGATCCAAAGTTACTTGCTCAAGCTATATTTTTTACATTGTGTATATGTGGAAGAAAGCAATGTTTTAATCAGAATTTGTTAAAGTGAACCCTGATGTACTAATATTAGTGAACATAGTATTAGTGAACTAATATTCTAAACATACATTTCACATTTATTTCTTCAAATCAATATAATTTTATATTTTCTTACCATCATGACATATAATTGTTTGATAGTATTTAAAATTATGATTATAAATGGTCTCTATAATTTGCAAAATTATTGGTTTTTTTACTAGTCACCATCCTTGGCTTTTTAGTGTTCTTTGCATTAGTGTGTTTACAGAAGGACTGGTCAGGTTTCCACAGATTCAACACTCAGATACAGGGACACTCTGACTGTCTCAGAATGTCTCCTTTACCTAACACAGTCTTGTTGTCGGGCAGCTGAACACCTCCAGGTTTGAGTTAACTGGAGCCCTAGTCAGGCTCCAACAGCAGATCTTTGTCATCAACCTGGGTGAGAGGCCCGATTTGCTTGCACCCTGGTGGTCTGATGTTCTTTTTTCCTGTAACATGTTGCTTTCCACAAGGAGCATACAAAAACTGATTCTGGACATTTAGAAAGAGCAGTTTATCTAAAGTTAATGGTATGTTTATTACATATGTCTTAATGAGAAACCGAATTTGATTACTTTATCTATATGACTCGAATATTGTGGTTAATGTATATTAAATAACAAACATTATTAGTAAGTATGAAATTACTGTAGAAAAGCAATAAAAACCATAGCACTTTGTGGCTAGAGTTTTCCTGCCTGGCCCACAGTCAGGATAAATCTCTTTCACCTGCCAGTCCCACAGCCGCTCAGACCCAACCAAGTAAACACAGAGACTTACATTGCTTACAAACACTATGGCCGTGGCAGGCTTCTTGCTAACTGTCCTTATATCTTATATCAATCCATTTCTATAAATCTATACCTTGCCACATGGCTCGTGGCTTACCGGCATCTTTACATGCTGTTTGTCCTGGTGGTGGCTGGCAGAGACTCCCTCTGCCTTCCTGTTCTTTTTATTCTCTCTGTTAGCCCCGCCTATACTTCCTGCCTAGCCACTGCCAATCAGTGTTTTATTAGCAACACATTTGCCATACAGAATTTCCCACAGCAGCACTTTATTAAACAAGAGCAGGATTGCCTTTTTACGTCCTCTGAAAGAAGTTTCTCACGTACCCTAGGCTCTCTTCCGGACAGTGGCGATGATGGTCCCTGACTACGCCATGATTGCAGAGATCGTCCTGTACTCCTGTGGCTTTGTCACTGCTCGACCCCTGTCCATCAAAATTGTGGCTACATACCGCTTGTGCTCAGAGCAGTTGTCTTCTCAACACCACTACGACTACGGGATGCGAGCCGTGAAGTCTGTGCTCACGGCCGCTGGCAATCTGAAGGTAGACCCAAGTACCTCTGACTCATTACATTTCTGCTCATAAATCTTAGAACCAAATGTCTTCACAAGAGTTCCAGTGTCTGACTGGATCCTCCAATTAGCTGGGAAAAAAATGCTTAAATGACAACGAAAATAAAATTTCATAATGTTTTATAAAACTGTACATAGGTTTGAGTTTAAATACATGGAGTTAGTGATAGCCAAAGAATACAGTCACTTAATGTCAAGAAATGTTTTGAAAGTTTTCTCTTTACATAACATGTAGCACTCTGTAGGGAATAATGTATAAATTAATAAATGTATATAAAGCCCTAAGCATCGTCACTTACGTAGTTGCCATTTGTAATCACTGTGGGCTAGTGGTAATAGTAATAAAATGTTTACATTTTAAAATTCTAAGTAAATACATGAAAACAACAGATAATTCAGGACATGGCTGGCTTCTCTCTGGAAATAGAACCATGAAATAGAGCTACATATTAGTTCTTTATGAAGGCAAGATAAGTTATTGTTAAAAGCAAACCCCAAAAATGTGACCTTGGAGTTTACAAAATGTTTACGTTCACAATTTGTAGAAGATACAAATTTTAAAATTCATCCCACATGATTAACACAACAATGGTTTGCATTTTTATCTTCTATCATAATGCTATCAAGAGCTCTGATAGATAGTGGCTGTATTTCATATTAGCCTAACGTAACTTCAAGCCATTGTTGTTTTGCAATAAACACAAGTGCCTAGAAGCAACAATTTGTACTACCCTGGCGTGTCAGGATTACTTTGTGGCCAGATAATGGGAGAGATAATACATTGTCCCAGTGCAGGTTGGTGCTGGAATCTTGACTGAAATTGAGCTATAAAAGTTAGGCTGCAAATGAATCCTGCAAATGAATCCTATCACTCTTTGTCACAAGCTAATTTAGAATTGTTGAATGGTTTGGGTTGAATATTTTCAAGTTTGTTTCTGTTATACCAAGAGACAATTTAAGCATTTACTTCAAAATAAGAACCTCTCAAATAATAAAAATGGATTCTGACACTTCAAAATTCATTTTTTGTTACATTGATCAAAAACAAAGTCCAGGTGAGCAGCGCTAACTTTGACTTCCGGGAGGTCCTGGAGGGCAGAGGCAGCGGGGACTGACAGCCGGGCGCCTGGGCCCCTAATAACGAAAAGGCTTGTGTTCTCGTGTTCTCTCTCTCTCTCCCTCCCTCCCTCTCTCCCTCTCTCCCCCTCCCTCCCTCCCTCCCTCTCTCCCCCTCTCTCTCTCTCTCTCTCTCTCTCTGTCTCTTTCTCTCTCCTCTCTCTCTGTCTCTCTCTCACTTTCTTTCTGCCTCTTTTTTTCATAGAATTTTTTTGGAAAACAAGAGAGCATTCTAGGAAACAAAAATCGTAATGGTAGGGGAACTTTTGAATTAGATATTGAGTAAGTATTAATTTTAGGAGAAATAATTCTAATGTTAGATTTTGGGGGCACTAATTATGTGAATCCTAATATAGGCATAAGCAACAAGTTCCAAGTCCCATCAGAGTTGTGGTCAATATTGGGCATGCAACAGACATTTAGAGTTTAGGTTTCCTTACGTACTCTCTACTTGACTGGGTTAGCAGCCCTCTCCACCTCCTCTGTGGAGCTTGATAGCTACATGGCATGTGAACAGGCAGCCAGTAGGTAGCCAACAGGCACCGTGGCACTCTGCTCATCCACTCTGCTCACAATATTCCTCATTCCGATTTTTACAAAACTAACCCACTCAGGATCTTGAATAAGGAGGTACTATCCAATAAGCAGGCAATGGCAGTTTTCAATGTAATGAATTCCTAGTCACTAATTCGATATCAGCATATCCATGGAAATGCGGTCAGTTCTGCCTATGTTCATATGATCGGAGAGTCAATGAGCATAAACATCAGTTTCTCTAAGGAAAACATGAACAGTATTTTGTTTAGACTGTTCATAGTTGGTGTGCATTTGTGTATGTATAGACACAAAAAGGTATCTGTGACAGAAATCCTCATTACTGTATTTTCTTTTAGCTGAAATATCCGAATGAAAATGAAGAAATTTTGCTACTTAGATCTATTATTGATGTAAATCTGCCGAAGTTTTTATCCCATGACTTGCCACTCTTTGAGGTAAGATCAGTTCTTATTTCCGTGTACCAACTCTCTTACACAAGTGCAGTCAGCACCCATGTCTGCAAGGCTCGCTACAGGAACCGCAACTCTGAAAAGCAGGGGCGTGTTCAGAGGAACAGGACCAGCCCTGCTTTTATTTGAAGTGCGTTTCGCTGGGGTTGTTGCTGCTGATACTTTTAGCAACTTAATTTTTTTTTTTTTTTTGGTTTTTCGAGACAGGGTTTCTCTGCGTAGCTTTGCACCTTTCCTGGAACTCACTTGGTAGCCCAGGCTGGCCTCGAACTCACAGAGATCCGCCTGCCTCTGCCTCCCGAGTGCTGGGATTAAAGACATGTGCCACCACCGCCTGGTGCAACTTAATGTTTTTAATTTTTTTTTTTTTTTACTGCACAATAATAATGAACATACAAAAGTTATAAAATATTCTCCATGTTGAAAAGTAGTTTGGCTAGCACACCACTTAGCACACCACATCCTTAGCACTTGGTAAAATAAGAATTAAATTTCCTTAAAAGAATGCAGTGACTTTTATGAATTGTTTATTCAGGATAATTTCACACAAGAACCAAATTTGAAAATCTTATTACATTTTAAGATTAGATTATGAATAACTAGGAGGAAGAAGAATTAGAATAACAGTTTCTATAATCAACCTTGTATCATTCATTCTCTTTGTCTACTCTGAGAATTCATAGGAGCATCAGCTCCTTCTGAATGGTGGTTGTGTGGTTTTGAATCTGCTAGCTTCCAGCACGTAAAGGTTGAAGACACCATGGCTGCCATGGGAGGAAGAGAAAAGAAGCTTCCATGTGTTGCTCCCATAGCAATCATGTTTCATCACTTTGAAAGGGACTCTCTCTAGTACTTAGGCTTGGCACTGCACATATCTTAATGGCACAAACCAACAGGGGGAGATTTCACACGTTCCCCCTAGAGTTTTCCACCCGTCCCCTTGATGCTGGAACATGGAACAGATTTTGCAGGAACAAAAGCTGCATTTCCTTCCAGAAGGGGAGAGCGTGTGTCACCAGATGTGTTCACATCTGGCAGTGCTCCTGTGAAACAAATGTCTAGACAACACTCTCTCCAGTGGAGGATGCTTGACATTTCCAGTCAGGACAATTTCATGCCTAAGAGAGCCTCGTGTACTACAGGACCCCCGGCCACACACACATTCACCAGATGTCTGCAGACCTCTTAGAGTGGCAAGCAGAGGGAGGGATGGGGATGTGTAGTCTTTACTTGACAGGGAATGTAGGGTATGTATTGCTCTTGGTTGTAAAGCACTGGATAACTAATGTTTCCGAGTTGTCTGCTTCTTTCAGGGGTATGCTCAAAGTTCTTGGATGCTGTGATGTGAACAGTATCTTTATTTAGAAACTGTTACATTTCACTATCTTTTATCATTTACCATTTATCATTTATCATGGCATACTCTGTGTGTGTGTGTGTGTGTGTGTGTGAGAGAGAGAGAGAGAGAGAGAGAGAGAGAGAGAGAGAGAGAGAGAGAGAGAGAGAGAATATACCGGGGATCAAATGATCAAATCGGGGTCTCACTTGCATTAAGCACATGTTTACACTGAAGTATGTCCCCAGCCCAGACCAAGTACTGCTGGCAGGATTATCACGTGTGTGATGCCAGCCTGGGCTACATGGCAAATTTCAGGCCAGTCTGACATACAAGTAAAATTCTTCCCACTTACGTTTCATGTTCCTCAGCAAATGGGAGCAAGCAGTGTCATCACCCCATTTTATGATGACGCAAACACAACGGGAAGATGACAGACAACTTGTGTCTGTGGCATGTGCATGAGGCTGGGGTTCTAGCCAGCCAGGCTGCACTCTTAATCAGTCTCTCCTTTGCCCCAAGGGAACTGACCCGATTAGATGAGGGAGTGATTAAATTGGTAGCTCAAATTTTAAAGTATAACTCAAGCAAGTGCTTTCACATTAAGTACCTCTGAATTTTCACTTTTACCTTCAGAGTAAAAAAAAAAAAGAAAAAAGTCATTTCTCACATAAGTTGTGATGAAGCTTATAAAATAGGCTAACCAGCTTATAAAGGTTGTTCCTTAGACCTTGTAATTAGCTTTATGTATTCACAAGCACTACACGCAGAATCACAATTCTTGCCAAATGCACATTATATGATTGTGTTAGCTTTCTAAGGTTGCTAAAGTGGTGTCCTGAAAACTCCCAGCACAACACACTGGCTCTCTTCCAACTCTGAAGCAGGAAGTATGGGTTGAGAGTGCTAGAGACCAAAAGCCATTGTCTTAGTCTTTGGTCTGTTGCTGTGCAGAGACACCATGACCACAGCAGCTCTTATAAAGGGAATCGAGGTTTAGTCCACTGTCATCATGGCGGGAAGCATGGCGATCTGCAAGCAGGCTTGGTGCTGGAGCCTGTGGAGAACACAGAGGAGAGTTCTACATCCAGATCATCAGGCAACAGGAAGAGACTGACACTGGGCCTGACTTGAGCATTTGAAACCTCAAAGCCCGCCCCCAATGTCAGACTTCCTCCAGCAAGGCCACACCTCCTTTTGAGCCTGTGGGGCCCATTTTCATTCAGACCACCACAGGCAACTTTAGGGAGCTCTTCCCAGTGTCTTCCTAGCTCCTGGTGGCTCCCTTCAGCCCCGACTGTCCCCTGCCTTGTGGCTGCTTTATGCCAATCTCAGCTGAATCCATTGCCACATGGCCTTCTTGACTGTGCCCAAGTATCTGAGCATCCTCTCCTCTCTCTCTTAGACAGATAGCATCATCCTCAGCCAGTGTGATGTCACATGGAAACCCAAGTTTTCATATAAGTCTTGTTCTGAGGTCCTGGGTGAACCCAAAACACAATCCATGTAATACATGCACATACCAGAATTACATCTGAACTGGCTCTCGTATATGTAAGTGGCCTGGGCTTGTTCTAGAACCAGTTCTACATAAGACACCAACTTCACTGACTTGCCTTTGGTGTGAGTGGGTCAAATCATGGGCTCCTGGTTCTGTTCTGGTGACATATTTGTTCATAAGTTCATAAGTTCAATAACCACACCATTTCAGACTTCCAATTTTTAAATTAGTTCGCGAAACTTCAGGCTATAAATTTTCTACCAGAAAACAAAGACTCAAACTGTTACAATAGCTCTATTCCCATTTCTATTAAATGCAAATGTATACATTGGCTAATATAAAACCATTTGCTTCTATCTTTTGGGTATAAACATTTACATGTGATGTAAAATTCCCAACCCTTATCAGGGAATTACTTCGGATTTGTTTCCTGGGGTGAAATTACCAAAGCCAGATTACAATGACCTGTTGGCGGCCATCAAAGACAACTGCCTCGCCATGAATTTGCAAATGACCAGATTCTTCTCTGAGAAGATCCTCCAGATCTACGAGATGATGATCGTGCGCCATGGCTTCATGATCGTTGGGGAACCCTTTGGAGGGAAGACCAGTGCTTATCGTGTCCTAGCTGGAGCGTTAGGTGACATTTGCGAAAAGGTACACGCGCCGTTAAAGCATTGACTTGTTTATAAGTAGCTTTGTGCAAGAGTGGATACAGGGCTGTTTTAAATACACTTTCCATGGGACAGTGTAAAATCGCTGAGAAGAGAAAATGAGTCAGAGATGACAAAATTATTAAAAGGGCAAAATGAAGCAAGCAGCGAATCCAACATGACCAGGATGCCACAAATTTGTCTTTGAGATTTTAATTTCTTCTTTTTTAGTTAAAGGCAGTGCATTTTGTTGTTGTTGTTTTGTGAAAAAAAAAAAAGAAAGAAAGAAAGAAAGAGAGAGAGAGAGAGAATGCACAGGAAATCGAAGTTTTCTTTTAATACTTTTAGGAGAACATTTTTATTTTTCTGGGAAGTTATAATGTAAGCTTCTGTTATGAGATGCCAGTGAAATTAGTTTCAAGGCATGTGTGTGCATAAGTGCTACTCAGGTTTTTTCAAGTTGTATTTTATTATTTATTTATTTATGTGTGTGCGTGTGCGTGTGCGTGTGTGTGTGTGTGTGTGTGTGTGTGTGTCCCTAGAGCTAAAAAGTGGGTGGCTGATTCCCTGGGGCTGGGTTTACAGGTATTTGTGAGCCATTAGACATGGGGACTGGGCACCAACCCTCCGCCCTCTGCAGGGATAGCGAGTGCCCTGAGCTATGTCTACAGCCCCAATTACTTAAGAGTGTTACACGTGTCACACTGTGACCTACTTTGATGTGCTAAATAAACAGGACTCTGGACTTCTGAAGCAAGTGCTGCCCTTCTCCTGACACCCTCTGTATTCTGGATAGCTTTTGCCTCACAGCTCAGTGTGTGGAGCCTAGGTGGGGTTTCTCCTCGTCATCCTCTTCTGGTCATCTCCACTGTGGAGTCTCTCTTTCAGTGACTATGAACGTATTTACTCGTCTTGTTTTCCTTGGGTTCGCTTTGTCTCATCTCACTCAGACTACCCCTGTGTTCTCCCTGTGTGCCTGTTTGCCCGCAGCTTCAGCTGTTCTCTTCCTATCTCTGTGACCTACCTCTTAAAATCATAAACAGCTTCACGTCTCATTTCTGCAGCCTGAGGACCTTTACATTTCAATTTTTTACTTACAGTTTTATAAAATATAGTTTGTGTTTTTCCCTTCCCCAACTTCTTCCAACTCCTCCGCATTTTCCTACCCACCCAACTTCATGCTCTCTTTCTCTCAAAAAAAAAAGAAACCCAAAATGAAAATCAAAACAAATGAGAAAGATGTAATACAAAAAAATGCCAAAACAAAACAAAATGAAACAAACAAACAAACAAACAAACAAACAAACAAAGCCCACAAGACAAAACAGTAAAAATAAAACAAAAACAAACCAACATGGAATTCACTTTGTGTTGGCCAACTACTCCTGGGCAAGGAGCTTGCTCTAGAGTGTGGTTCGCACACGCAGTGACAAGCGGTTGTCAGACTTGTATCAGTTACAGTAGCTTCTTCGTCAGGGGTGGGAGCCCACGTCCACTCCGATTTAGAGGGAAATTTAAGGTGACCTACATTTAGTGTCCTAATTGACCCCGCTGCTCTCTCCCGCCTCTGTTTCTGTTCTCACGGCCTTCCCTCTCTTCCTCCTTTTTCCTTTCCTCTTGTTTTAACTCCCTGGCTTGCCTTCTCATCTCCCTTTCCTGTGTTTGACTTTTCTGTTTTGTCATCTAATTGGTTTTGCCACAAAAAAAAAAAAAAAAAAAAAATCTCTGCGAGAAGAAGGTACCACAGTGCTGAAAGAGTGACAGGGTGAAGGATGAGCGTGTTTTCTGGTCTCCTGTGAAGTCCAAAGGGTTCATTCATTCTCTGGAAATGAGTGACATCACTGTTTCTTTAGCTACCGTATTCAACCTACAGCTCCTCACTGGCCCTTGGAATAAAACCTGTCCTCAGGGGCAGCAATGTCATCCTGAGACAAAGAGTGCAGTTTCCCCGCCCTTCTCCACTGAGGAGGTTTCGCTGCCAAGCTCTTCCCGGCATAGGGAAGAGAGCAGAGCCCTTGAGCTGAGCTTTGTCTTGTTATTTAAGGTGATCATTTACACAGCTGCTCTTTGATGTATTAGTTTGTGTCTGTCCATAGCTCGGGTGGTATTGGAAAGAACTGGACTTGCTATGCTGTTGTGTAAAAAATAAATGACTAAGAGTAGGTTCAGCACAGGGGATTTTTAAGGAAATTAAATTATTCTGTACGATGCTATAGTGACAGACATATGAGTAAAACCCACAAAGTTAAACACTAAGTCACCCCTCACTTATCTGTATGTTACATGTATAAACATCTATGTAAATGTTAATAACAGTACATCTCCGAACAGTCATCAGTGAAGCCCTGCACTGCCACACCAGTGTGTGATGGTTAATAGCGTCAGGGAAGGCATCCTCAGAGAGGCAGAGGAAGGATTCAGGAAGCGCTGTACTTTCTACTCAATTTTCTGTAAATTTGAGACTGCTCTAAAAATTAATTCTCTTAATTTAAAAACAAGGCTTATATGCCCCAAGGGTGCCAACATGTCTTATAATAATGCCATAGAGCCAAGGGTTCTGGCCAAAATGGGCAATTTACTAATATTAAGTTTTTGACTCCATGGGAAGTCTCTATCATTACATCTCTTTATTTTCTCTCGGAGAACATTTTGTAACAAGGGTCAGCAGATTACAGCCCACAGGCCAAATCCAGCCAAAGTCTATTTTTGTGATGCCAATGGACTCAGAATGGTGTATACAGTTGCTGCAATTTTTTAAAAACTGAAAATAGAACATGAACCCCCAAAGCCTACATCATTTACTGTGTGGACCTTCACCAAAACCAGTTCCAATTCTTTTTCTGTAATTTCAGATGTATAAGAATGAACATCATTTACTAATCTACCCCTATGTGTGTAGCTAAAGTTTTCTCCAGTCCTGCCCAGCCCCACAGACCCCGCAACCGCTTATAAAACAATCACTCAGAAGCTTATATTAATCAAACTGCTCGGCCATTAGCTCAGGCTAACTATTGATTGACTAGCTCTTACACTTAAATTAACCCATAATTCTTATTTATGTTTAGCCACGTGGCTTGGTACCTTTTCTCAGTTCTGCCTTCACATCTTGCTTCCTCTGTGTCTGGCTGGCAACTCCTGACTCAGCCTTCCTGTTCCCAGAATTCTCTTCTCTCCTTGTCCCGCCTATACTTCCTGCCTGGCTACGGGTCAATCAGCATTTTATTTATACAGAGCAATATCCACAGCATATGTGTTCTGTTACTTTAAAATACTGTTATAAACAACCTTCAAAACTTGACTTTTCAGTTGTTCACTGGCATTACAGAGAAAATAGATATGAGTGCTTTTCGCACAGCAACCTCGTGCTTTGAAACCTTGTTAAATTCATTCCGCACTTCTGGTAACTTCTTTGTAGGCTCCTTAAGATATTTTTTAAATACACAATCATGTTCTCTATGAAGAAAGACGGTATCCTTCAATATAAATAATGTTGGTTTTTCTCCTTCATTAAGGGACTAATGGAAGAAAACAAGGTTCAAATCACTGTTTTAAATCCTAAGTCTGTCACCATGGGCCAGCTTTATGGACAATTTGATTTAGTGTCCCACGAGTGGTCTGATGGGGTCCTCGCTGTCAGCTTTAGAGCGTTCGCAGCTTCCTCGGTAAGAGCCCACATTCTCTCATGCAGATTTTAAAAAGGTTATGATATGACTTGTGACCACTGTCTGATTTTTTCCCAGTTATTTCAAGGAAACATTTCCATTTATATATTAAGATATTTATTGAAAGCATGTTACCAGATGCTGTGGGGAACCATGGTAGCACATGCAAGAACAACAGAGACCATGTCCCTGGGCACCTCTGACCCGGAAGTGTCCATCAGACCTTGTGGAAGGTAGAAAAGTAGATGGTCTGAGTGATGTGGCCCTCAGCCTCTTGGGTGACATCATTTCTTTCTGCACTCTGGGCTGCTGCCATTGTCATACCGACTTGTTATTAGACATACCTCAGTGCTTGGAGAACAAAAATGCACGCCTTTGAAAATGTCCAATGTTCCAGGACTTTCCATGTAGCGTGCTTGGAAGCGAAGGGGCTGCACTGTGGAAAGCAGGAGACAGAAGAGACATTGAAAGGCTGGCACCCCTTACGGGCCTTGTTCTGTGGGGTCATTGTCTGTCACACACAAAAGCAGAGTCCAGAGTCCAACAAGTGATGATTTGGCCACAGAGCTTCAGCAGGTTCTTGTAGATGTGGTTTTATGGGCGTCAATTACTTAAACTGATACAGAAACAGATTACACTAGGGACTTCTGTTTTTTTTTTCAGTCAAAGTCCTTATTTTATAAATGCTTTCTTTATCTTGGCTACCGTGTACCCTAAATTTGGAGTTCTCTACTTCTTAAAGACTCAAAGGATCATAACACTTGAGTATAACTCACCATCGCTTTTACTGGGAGAAAGGCCATGGCAGTGGGTAACATAAGGACAGATACTCCCAGGGCAGAGATCTTGCCCAGCATCAAGCCTTGATAATCATTTTCAGGATAAGTCATCACAAGGCATAAGTAAAACAGACAGATGCGGCCTTTTGGGTCCTCTCTTGTCAACTGTCAACGTGCATGTCCTCATGCCCAGAGTAACTTAGCACAAAGCTTCCAGACAGTGTAAGCAGATGCATCATTTATATGGAAATGCCTATGAGGTATGCAGTTACATGGCTTACAATTCACCCATAAACACCAAGTCTCAGTGAGGCTCGGTAGTTTACTCAAAAATAGTAGGGTGGGGGTGAGAAGGAAGCCCTTCAGACTATGAGGCTCGGGTCACGTTTACATAGCACTGTCCCCAAAGTGACAGTTGACCAGCACCAGCAGCTCAGAGCATGAGGGAAAGTTATCTCAAGTGATCACCCAGGGATAGAGAAATATGCTTCATTGCCACCCTCCTGGGTTTGGCACCAGGCTCAAAGTGACCATGGGATGGCTCAACCCTGGGGCAGTCCACTGTCCTGTGGAGTTGACCATGGGGACTGAGAATGTGTTAAGGACTTGAAACTGTCACCACTGTAGCCTCCACATTAGCTGCAGGTAAGACAAACATCATTTGCATACACAAGCAGATGGAATTATAAGACTCAGAAGGTTGACTATTTTCTGTACAATGTATAAGTATTTTCATATTTTTGTCAGGCTGTTAAACTGATTTTATATTATGCATACATCACTGATGTTTATTATTACTAATGTACTGAACTTTGTGTAAATGTTATATTGATTTTAATATCTTATACCTGTGGTTCTCAACCTGTGGGTCATGAACCCTTTGGCAGGGGTGAAGACTTTCACAGCAGTCACCTAAGACCATAGGAAAACAGATATTTACATTATGATCCATAACAGTAGAAAATTAGTGTCAAAGAGTAGCAATGAAAATAATTTTATCGTTGAAGGTCACCACAATGTGAGGAACTGGATGAAAGGGTCGCGGCATTAGGAAGGTTGAGAATCGTTGTCCTATAGCATTATGAGACAATTCAGTGTAGGAGTGGTGTGTGTGTGTGTGTGTGTGTGTGTGTGTGTGTGTGTGTGTGTGTATCCATTTCATAGAAGGAAGAAAAAATTTTAGCATAGAAGTCATTAACATTATGAAAAACTTTCAGTAGAATTCATGATAAGCACTAAGCACAGGCATATTTGAATGAACATTCTGTTTTTCCTGTCAATAGTATTTTCAGTTCTAATATTTTTAAAGCCTTTCACATATATTTAGCCTCAGAAATATTGAAAAGATTTAATCAAGGTATGATATTATAGTTTTGTCTTATCCATGGCATATGTAGACTCCATCATGTAAGCTTGTGTGTGTGTGTGTGCACGCGCGTGTGCGTGCATGCGTGCGTGCATGCGTGCATGCACACCTGTGTTTATGTTTTATTTAAAGGACACTTTTTATGTTTTCATGGTAAATTAACTGCTATAATTTTAAATTTTGAAATAATAGGATTGATCTGTTTGCTTCATGACATTTTGTCCTTTATCCACTCTCCGTGGATTCAGACTCCAGACAGGAAGTGGTTAATTTTTGACGGACCAGTTGATGCCGTGTGGATTGAGAACATGAACACTGTGCTGGATGATAACAAGAAGCTCTGTCTGATGAGTGGGGAGATTATTCAGATGTCGCCACAAATGAATCTGATTTTTGAACCAATGGATCTAGAAGTTGCTTCTCCCGCCACCGTAAGTGCTCAACTTTGGCGTCTGCCTACGAATCACACAATTTTTTATCAATGTTTCTTTTTACTTAATAACTTTTACTTTAGATTGAATGTATTTGTACATTCCATTCTGAGAGTGTTCTGTGATCATGAAAGAGCAGGCATATCTGCTCATATACCTTGGCAGATTTAATAATCCTGTTATATTTCTCTGTTGTCTGGAATCATTTTTTGAAATCATATGCAAAAATTGAGATGGTGAAATTATATAAAATTAAGTCTTTGCCCCTACGAGGTTTGTAAGAAATAGATGTCCCAAGTCATCTTAATGCCCAGCAGGAAGCCAGTTCTTGTACATGGGACTCCCTGCTTAATCTCACCTGATTCTGTTCCAGTGATCAACTGTAGTAAGTTTTCTATCATTGTGGGCAATCTGCTGATCAACAAGACGCTTCTTGGATCTGCTCACCGAAGTCAGTCCATTGTGTCAGGGCTGCTTATGGGCAAAGGAAATTAATGGTAAGGTTAGCAAAGGAATTAGTGATCTTTGTTCTGGAGATACACAAAACAGAAAAGCATTCATGACTAGGTAGGTGCCTGGGATCAGGTATATGTCATGTGACCCCCAACCTCCATGTGTGAGAAGGTATCCACTGGTTTATGATCACCCATCTCTTTGGGAAAATGTCCCTAAATCAACACACAAGTATTGACTGCCCCTTACCTGTCATGTGAACAGACTGACGCTGTGTAGGTAATAGAACTTCTTAAGCATACATTGATGCTAAGCAATGCGTGCCCTTCCAGGTTTCCCGGTGTGGCATGATTTACATGGAGCCTCACATGCTAGGTTGGAAACCATTGATGACATCTTGGATAAACACTTTACCACAGTCAGTCAGTGTCATTCAGAAGGAGTTTATAGAAGGCTTGTTTGACAGAATGGTTCCTGTTTCTGTTGAATTCATTAGAAGACATACAAAGGTAAGGAAAATAGAAATTTTAAGATTTAAAAAAAATGGAAACTTAAATATATTAATTTCAATGTGGTTTTTTTTAAAGCTAACGGATAAAATACTTTTAGCAGGTTTGACTGGAACCTTTTTTCCATTTTGATCTTTTTTCTTTCTTTTATTTTCTTTCATACAAACCTTCTCTGAGTAACCTACATGGGCCTGGAGCCCAGGTTGGCCTGTAACATGTATTCTGGCTGCCTCTGCATCCTAAGAGCTATGATTACAGGCATGTGCCAACACTCCTTGCTAAAACCTTAGCTCAGACTAAAATAAAAAGGCTTGAATTCATACAATTATTCTTGAAAAACATACAAAGTGTAACATCTTAGAATTTGACACAGTGTTATTGGTGCAATTATTCTCTCTTAAAAACAAACAAACCTGAAAGGCTTGCCTAATCTTGTGAATTACAATATCCAAGATGTTAGCTTTTATTTCCAGTGGGCAGTTATATATTATATTTTCATGTGCATGTGTGTGTTTGTATATGTATGTACTGTTTTCCCAAATTTTTAAAAACAATCAAATCCTTGGTAGAAGGATAAATCGAGAATCCATGGAAGTCTGGGATCAATAATCTATTAAGGGATGAAATGGAATAACACACTCATGAATACAGGATGAAGTGGTACTGCTACCTCTTCATCCATGGGGGGTTGGGGGGGGGAGCTCCAGACCAGGTCACTGAGCTGTGGCATCAGGAAACCTTCCATGTCCAAGAAAGTGTGTGACCCTCATCCTCAGTTCTTATCTGGTCACGTATCCAGAGAAGACCATGCCCTAGGGCTAAGTCACCCCAATACCATTGGCTAAATGGATCAAATTTCTATAACACTTCCCCTTTTTATCTAATTAAGAAGGTTCTAATCCTAATACTAAACTATACACAATAAGAACAATTATCAAGTACTGTCCAGAAGAAAGAAAAGGTAATAACATAAACAAAAGTGGAACTACAACCAACAAGAACAACATCAAGCAAGAAATGCATTCTAGATGTCCAGACCATAGGTAATTGGCAAATTACAGAGATTACTCCTATCCTGAAGAGTCTAAGTCTTGTACCTAATATGCCCTTAGCTAAGATTTGAGAGGACTGCAACTGTAACTATCTAGTCTTCAACTCCCTCAAAGACCTGAGAAGGAAAATAATATTGCCTGAGTAAGCAGCAAGTGCAAGCAAGCAACTTCCAAAAATGAAAGAAATGACAGAGACAGCTGGCTGTCTGGACAGTCACCCAATGTTTCTCTGCAGTGTTGGGGCATCCAACTTTGGCTATAGGCCTAGAATATCTGACAGACCATTTTTAGAAGCAGGAAAATTTGAAGGACTGTCCTACCCTGTCTTGGCAAGGTTGAGCAGTCGCTTTTCCTTGTGTCCTGCGTGTCCAGATTGGACAGCGTGCCTACTGTCAGCAGTCAAGGCAAGGGCAGTTCTTTACCCAATAGGACAGTTTTGCCAAGAAGAAAACACACTCCATCTGGAGTGTCTTCAGTGCCCATCATCCTCTCGGGAGTAGATTGGTGTTGCGAGGAGCATTCATGTCTCATATCAACAGAATTCTAAGTTGTTAAAACCTTTAAATGCTATATTCTGTAGGTCTTTGAAGTATTTGAAGATTACCTATCTTTGTGGAATACATCGCTGCGCACCTAGAAAACATAACTAACATGACTAAGTTTGACAAACATGGGTGACTACTAACCTAAATTTCTTATTAACCTATACAGCTTAAAGACTAAAGCCTCACATTATAAAAATAAACAATCTGTAAATAAATTTACAGTACAAGGACAATGACCTTGAAATTTAACAGTATACAAAAATATCTTAACCAGAGGTAGAAATGTATAGTTGCAATGTGACAAAAATAACCTTAATTTACATCAATATACAAAATATTCTAAACAGAAGTAGAAACATATATACAGTATGACAAAAATAATTTTGCATTTGTATCAATATACAAAAATATTTTAAGCAGAAGTAGAAACATATATACACTATAACAAAAATAATTTTGAATTTGTATCAATATACAAATTATCTTAAATAGGAAAAGAAAAATAATTTTACATTTGTATAAATACCAATATAAATGATCTAAAACTGATCGTTGCTTTTTTAGTTTACAAGTAGATATAATAATCCACCTTATTATCCTATCCTATCTATCCCCCTTTTTTCTATTCCAAACAAGATTCCCAAGTCTAACCTTTATTGTTCTGCCCCAACCCTATAACAGCTTATAAGCCACCCCTACAGATGACAATTATCCATAACCCCAAGAAAAACCAAAAACCCTCCACCCCACCTGTTGGGAGAGGTGGAGGCATTTTCTTAGAATTACTTCCTGCTGTCTGGGGAGGGCAACGGTATCTCTATAGGATCCTATAAAACACTAAAACAATGATTAAGTTCATGAGGACTAACTGTAACATCTGTAGCCAGTCTCCGAGTAATGGGTAAAGCGTATCTGAAGTTCTGGCTAGAGTGGTGTAAGAAGGTGGACCACCTCAGTTAGCCCACCTTGGAACTGTCCTGAGCAGTTTGGGGTCCAAGGCCGATCTTTGAGTGGTGTTTATCGGCTCAGTGGCATCATTATGGACCAGGTAGAATCGTTGTGGAGCCCCGTCATCCTTCTGGAGACTTCAGAGATCGCTGTTAGGAAAATTTATTGTTCACTGTGGAAAACTTAAACATTATTAATATCAAAGCAGAAAGTTTAAATTTTAAGATAGTATTACATCTAAAGAAAGGTTCTAAAGAGTCAAATTAAGTATGAGGGAAAAGTGATTTGTAACAACAGTAGTCCCTAGATTTTGGTTTTCTTCTGTCCCACACCAGGTGGCTCTTCTGATATGAGACAGAGACTCTGAAGCTTTCTTTTAATAACATGCTTGGATTTAGAGAAGGAGAGAGCTACACTCCAACTCCAAAGCCATCTTTAATTTTTAATTGAGTCGGGACTACAAATTTTTTGAGAAGTAAAGAGATTTTAATTTTTAGGTAATGAGATTTTTACCCTGTAGAGAATATTTGTACCATTGGGTCAGATTTTTCTTTGCTTGGTAATTTTTTTCTGGATAGTTTTCCCTTCTTCTTTAGATGTCTAGATGTCTAAGGTCTTTTGACTTCTTGAAGACGGGCATTTCTATTTTCCTGTAAAGACAAAAACAGAACCCTGCCCGGACCCTTATTTGGTGAGTTTTCCTATTGACACGTACAGTTGTCACATTGGTTGATGAACTATCACTTCTCCTTATGAAGAGGTCTCTCCTGTTCAAATCGAATCTTTATTATTTGATTATATCCATAGCTTTTCTTCTCTTGTGGAAACAAAAGCAAAATCCCTTCCGGAACATAGTACATATCCTGGTTTCCATTCCAAGGTCAACACATCTTTAAAGTACACGGCTGATTTAGTTCAGTAGTTTTTTTTTTCTATTGTCTAATGTCTCTCCCCAGCTACTGCTCCTTTCTCACTAGCATTTAGAAAATTTAAAGTTAATAAGGCACTATGTAATCTCTCTGTGGGGTCTTTATTACCCTTTTCTGTTCATTAAGCATTTCTTTTAAAGTGCAATTAGATCTTTCTATAACCACTTGTCCTATTGGATTATGTGGTATGCCTGTAATATGCTTTATATTATAATATGCAAAAAACTGTTTCATTTTGCTAGAGACATATGCTGGAGCATTGTCAGTCTTAATTTGTACAGGTATTCCCATGATGGCCATGACTTCTAGTAGGTGTGTAATTACAGAATCAGCCTTTTCAGAACTCAAAGCAGTTGCCCACTGAAATCCTGAAAATGTATCTATTGTATGGTGTACATATTTTAATTTTCCAAATTCTGCAAAATGAAACACATCTATTTGCCAAATTTCATTTCTTTGTTCACCTTTAGGGTTACTTCCTGCAGGTGATGGAGTTTGATTATACAAGGAACAAGTAGAACATTTTTTTTACAATTTCCTTAGCTTGTTGCCAAGTGATGGAAAAATCCTTTTTCAAACCTTTGCTATTGACGTGGTGTTTTTTATGAAGTTCTGAGACCTCCAGCACATTTCCTATCAATAGCTGATCAATTTTTTTCATTACCTTGTGCTAGAGGACCTGGCAGACCTGTATAGGATCTGATGTGTGTTATATATATGGGATTATTCCTATTCCTGACTAGTTCCTGTAATTGTATAAATAACAAAGTTAATTCTGATTCGTCAGGAATAAGTTCAGCAGTTCCAATGTGTAAAACAACTCTTTCTGTGTATTGATAGTCAGTAATTGTATTGAGAGATTCTGTAAAATTCACTAGTACCATGAGAATGGCATATAATTCTGACTTTTGCAGAGAATCATAAGGCCTTTGAGCCACTTTACTTAAATTTCCTAATTTATATCCTGCCTTTCTTGATTTGTTTGCATCAGTATAGAATGTAGGGGCTCCAGAGATTGATGTTCCCTGTACAAGGTGAGGAAGGACCCAACTGGTTCTTTTTATGAATTTAACTCTCTTGCTTTGGGGATAACTGCTGTTAATCTCTTCCAAAAAATTACTGCAAGCTCTTTGCCAATAGGGCAGGGCTTTTTGGGGTCAGGCCACTTTGGGTGCCAGGTAAAGTGAGAATCCACAGAAGTCTGGATCCAGAATTTATTAAGGGATGAAATGGGAATAACACACTCACAAATACAGAATGAAGTGCTGCTGCTGCCTCTGTGCCCACCAGGAAGGAACAAGGAAAGCTCTGGACCAGGTCCCTGAGCCATGCATCAGGAAACCTTCCATGTTCAAGAGAGCACATGACCCTAATCCTCAGTTCTTATCCAGTCAAGTACCCGGAGAAGACCACACCTATAGGGCTAGTCACCCCAATACCATTGGCTAAAGGGGTCAAATTCCCATAGCAGAAGGACAGTACAGGAAATAGGGACATCAAAATGTGAGGCAAAAGACCAAAGTATCTCAGGCAGTGGCTGAGGAATGAGAGATGTTGGGTGTGCACTGCTCTTTTAGAAGCTTGTCTGGTATGTAACAAACAGGAAGTAACCATGCTCCATACGGTCTAAACAGATAGGCTCTGAGAATCACAATAAAGCAATGTACAGAATCTGTGTTTCTTTTCCTCTAGTGCGGTCAGATAATTTAAGTAAAGAATGAACTGCCTGTGTTGCGGGCATGTACTTCGGCTATACAGCCACGCCAAGCCTTTCATGTAAACTGCCTAGCACACTGACTTCTGTCCTCTCTGTAGATGTTATGAATGGCCATTACAGTAATAGATGTCTCCCTTTGTGTTGGAGCACCCCATCAGTTTCAGTCCCATGCTAGCCAGAAGCTCCGTCCTGGTGGCCGAGTAGGAAGCTTGCCACTTCTGGTTTTCAGAGATGACATCACAGGGTGACTTTCACATGACAAGCACAAAGCAATGCAGCTCTGAAGGTAGAACAGAGCTGTTGGAAGGGAAGCTAGCAGCTGCTTATGGAGCACACCGTCCTAGGAGATGTGTGCGTTCCCTGGTTTAGTTTACAAACTGTAATGGTGAGATGCCCAAAACGTAAAGTGCACCGTGTGTCTGCGGTTCTGCAGACATTGTGTGGACTCAGAAATCTATCGTGGAGTTGTTTTTACTGTAACTACAGCTATGGATTGTAAATAGATCTTTAAGTGGGGTTTATTTATTAAGCATTGCACATAGGTAAATTAAGTGCCATTTCTGATTTTTTCCATAGTTTGATTTATAAGATTAACAGAGGATAGAATCTATGCCTTTGACTAAGATAAACACATGTCAGTATTTTTTTTTTTAATTTGAGAATTTGCTTGAGAGGTTTTATAAAGGGTACATAGCACCAGCTGCTGAGGTGGCTCGGTGGCTAAAAGCACCTACTGTGCAACCCTGACAACCTGAGTTCTAGTCCCCGAAACTCACAAAAGCCTGGGGTGATAGGTGCACCTAAAATATTAGCATGTATCTGGTAAGATGGGAAAGAGGCAAGACAATCGCCCAGAAGCTCACAGGCAGCTAGTCTGAGCGTAGAGAGGCAAAAAGAAGAGCCCCTGCCTCAAGAAGGCAGGAAGAAAAACCCAACTACTGAAAGACATCCACATGGGTACCACCACAGTACACGCATGTCACACATACACATCACACTCGGGGTAGAAAAAGGAGTACATATTACTGTCAGTACTCCACGCGAGGAATGAACAAGTGTCTCAGCTTCCCTTCGTAAATGAGAATCCGAAGAGTACCTTTCTGTAGATTCTGTGCCTGATAGGGTTGAAGAGGCTTCACAAACTCGAGCTGCCGGCATGCTAGTTCTTGGCTTCATTTGTTAATCGACTCTTCCTTCTGATTTTCCAGGAGCTCTCTCCTACTTCAGATACAAACTTGGTCCGCTCCTTAATGAATCTCATAGACTGTTTTATGGATGACTTTACCGATGAAAACAAACAGAAAGAGAGAAACGATCGAGAATCTTTCTCTCTGCTTGAGGTAAAGCGGCTCATTGTTCTCTGTGTCTTGCTGTAAAAAAAAAAGCACATCTCTTGCTCTTGACAAATCCTCTTCATCCACGAGACCCACTTTGCTCCTGAAATTGGACTTAGGGAAGCTGTGGAAGCCTATGAGGGAGGGAGAGACCTAGCCCAAATGCAGAGTGCTGCTAGAAACCTACAATGGTAGATACGCTGTGCCGTGAGGTTCTCGTGAAGGTCAGCCATTGAAACCACAGGTCCTGGTCACCCTCAGTAGTAGTCTCTGGCACAAACCATCTTTTCCCCCAACTGTGATTTATTATTTTTCCACTTTGACTTTTGTCCTTTCTGTATATGAACTTGTTTATATTTTGAGGAGATGGGTGTGTGAAAGTATATAAATATATTCAAAGTTGAGGGAAATAGAAAAATAGACCATCCATCAATCAATCAATAAATAAATATTTATTCATTTATTTTTCAGTATTGGAGACTGACTTCAAGACCTCATGCATGCCAGGCTAGTGATCTACCCCACTGAACTATATCTTAAGATTGATAAGTAGATTTGAAAACAGTGATGCGGAGCTGGAGAGATGGCGCAGTGGTTAAGAGCGCTTGCTGCTCTTGTGTGAGACCAGGGTTTAGTTCCCAGTACTCAGTTCAGACAGCTCAAAAAAGCTGCTAGCAGGGGCCACTGTCGACCATGTACACATATCCCAAACAGGCAATATAAAACTTATAAAATCTTAAAAAATAGTGATGTAGGTATCATAGACCTTGGATAGTTTCAGGTATAAATGCTAATATACTGCTAATGGCAGTACTTCTAAGTTGGCCAATATATAATTCTTACAACTCATATTTTATGAAAAGTAAATTAAGTTACCTTTTAATTTAGGGAAAAGTATTTTTCGGAAACAGTTTTCACATAAACTAGACGTTAGGTGAATAGGATTAAAGGCAAAAGCTCTCTTAGCATGCTTGTGGTTGTTCATTTTAGCATTAACCAGAGACTTGACTGATAAGGCAGGCAGACTCTTGCTGGGTGCTCGTAGGATAGCAAATCTAGTTCATACAATTAATGCTGAGATAGTATTTCAAATAAAACAGTAGAAATTGGTTTTGTTTAAACCCGACACATCTGCATCAAAATTGAAAGGAAAGTATGTCTGGGTTTTCTGCCTATCCAAGTTAACTCCATGCACCTTTAAAGATCAAGCTCCAGCATGAGTTTCAAACACGTGATTTATAGAATTACCTTTGTAAGCTTTGCCTTGGCTTGAATGTTTGCTTCCTATTGCATTAGTTTAAAGATTTTATAAGACATAATTTGGGGGGAAATTAATTTTCATGGAATCCTTAGATGACCTGCTATTGCCTCCCAGAGATGTCAATCCTGTTGATTTGACTTGCACTACAAGGACGGGTCGAAGTGTCTCTTGACACTCTGTCTTCTCGTCTCTCCAATGCAGGGCATTTTTCTGTTTTCATTGATCTGGTCCATCGGTGCTTCTTGTACAGACGATGATCGTTTGAAATTCAGTAAGATTCTCCGAGAACTAATGGAAGGTCCAATTACAGACATAACTCGAAATAAGTTTAAATTACAGAGTGGCACTGAGCAGACATCCTCAAAGGCATTGACGGTGCCATTTCCTGAGAAGGGAACAATTTATGATTACCAGTTTATTCCAGAGGTGAGTTCTGAGGCAAGATGTGGACCCGCCAGGCTGGCAGTTTCTGCTGAGACATAGCATGTGGTGGCTCTGGGACCAGTTGTCCCTCACTGTTCACATGAACAGTGGGAAAGAGAGGAAAGAGTGCTGGCTCTGCAGTCAGACACCCCGAGTTCTAGTCCTAGAGAAGTTATTTTCTTCCTGATCAGGCTTGGATAAGTTAATTTTCTTGAATTTAGTTTTCCTCAGTGATAAAAAGGCCTGATACTCAATAGGCCTATTTTACCTATTAAATACAATTACACACTATGATACCCAGCCCGGCACCGTGAACATTCTATTCAAGGCCATCTCTTCAAGATCCGTGTGTATGTTAGTACATTGCAGGCACAGAGTCCTGTAGAAATGCATGTACCTACGAACAGTTCCTGACGGACTGGATGATGAGACTTGAGTTCTGGTTGTTAATCTTGTTGTAATATCCACAAACATTGTGCTTAGAACAAACTTTGAGAGTAAGAGATGATTTAAGAAATAAAGTTTCTATCCTTTTTTTCTACTCAACAAAGAGTAAACTTTTCATGGCACTGGTGTTTCTTCAGTAGAGTTATTTCCAAGAGCCTCCCTAAATCTAGCAGGATGCTTTTAAAATCCTTAGTTTTTCCACTTTTATAAATACTGCTTTAGTGAAAATTCTTAGACATAAGTTACGGTATGCATATCTGATTATTTCCTTGGGATAAATTTTTAGGAGTTTCTAATTTCTATGACCCCTGATCTGTACTGCCAACCTCATCCTACAAGGACTTCTTGCTCTTCATCCTGCCCAACACATATTTGCTAATTTCATTTAAATTATTCATAACCCTGGTATTTCCAGAGAGAGGAAAGACGGGGCAGTGAGATGCTTCCTATGGAGGGAACTGGAACTCAGAGCTCATGGGTGGTCCCTCCAAGATCGTAGCCTCCAAGTGACTGTACACTTCCATATTCCTAATTCTTAGTTCCTTCTTTCCCATATGAGGTCAAAGATACGTGTTTGAATAGATTATTAAGATCATGAAAAGGAACTCTTTTTTTCTCTCCAGTTCTATAAAAATTTGTGTCTAATTTTTGGACTGGATATGAATTCAGTGCCCTCAACTAAATGTCTTCACTAAATGTGTAACTGGCTATCAGAAGACATAAAAATGAATAAAATACAGTGCTCAGTGTGAGCCCAAATCCTCTTCAGAAGAGCATCATGCTGTAGTCTAGGCTCGGGAGATGTGAGGCAAAGGCCAAATGGATGAGACATCTGTTGTCTAGCATAGCCACCAGTGAGGACTGGTTGTGGGTATTTGGCAATGCCAAGGGGAGATGGGTCTGCATCTGATGCATTTCGAATCACCAGGAGTTTATTTATAATTCTGTATTAAGGATGGGTACGGCAGTATTATTTTTCTGGAGGAAAAAAAATTTTTGAAACTTTATTATGAAAGTCAAATTAAGTAATTCCCAAACTAATTGGATGCAGCATAGTATTAATTCACAATAATCACAAATTGGGAAATCATACTATATTACAATGCAGTGTGAATGTAGTTAATTCTGCTTAGTTGTATATACTAATGATTTAAAATTATATTTATAAATTTTCGTAAAATAAATCTTGCCTGAAATAAGCATAAATGTTAAGTGGTATGTTAAGTTAACTTTTAGGAAGATTATAGGCTGTTTCTGTTAACATATTAAATAAAAATTCCTTACTCTTTGCCCATTGATTCATCAAATTTTGTCAATGTGACTAGAGAATCCAGTATTGATCACTGGGCTGTCTTAGCTGTGGCTTCGGAACATCTGAAATGTCTGAACATTGCCATCTCAGTTTTAGTCACATGAAAGCCTAGTTTCTCCTCAATTTTCATATAAAATTTAACTTTCAGCCTGAGAGGGTGTTTGTTCCAAAAAATAAAACAAATGCGTAGATATCAGAATCTAATTGGCCTCGCTGTTTTCACAGCTGCACAGAAGCACAGAGCCTGTTTTATAACTTTGACTGTTTGGCTGTTTGCTGTAAACAGGGCTTGGGAAGATGGGATCAGTGGATAAGGAGATTAGGAGATGCTCCCCCAATTCCCAGAGATGTACAGTTTAATGAGATCATTGTGCCAACTCTAGACACAATTCGTTACTCTGCGCTAATGAACTTGCTGACCACTCATCAGAAGCCTTCAATATTCGTAGGACCAACAGGAACTGGGAAGAGTGTTTATATCATTGTAAGTACTGTAGGAATGTAAATGTATCTGTTAAAGCAAGCATGCTGTTCTAAGAATTATAATGTTTAAGGTTGGCTTAAATACACTCAACAGTTTTGTTGTTTAAATTACAGGGAATTTGGGAGGAATTGTCATTTATTTTAGAAAACTCATGTAAAATACGCCTTTTAGAAAAAGGAAAATCTTAGCTGTTTGTCTCTGGTGGGTTGCCTACATTAGATTATAATGTTTTATGTCATTAAATCATTGTCCCATTCATCATAATATTTTTAGTAAGAAAATATTTAGGAGGAGAATTAGGTCTTCTGAACATTGTTTTAGTAATTAGACCGAATGGTTACTTTTCTGAATTACTTACATCTGATGGTTACTTTGTAGCAAGAGGACGGACTTTCCAGGTGATTCTTGAAGTGCCCCAGCAGTTAGTTGCGATTGTGTGAGCTGCTGTGACCAATGCAGCCGGACCCCAGCTGCCCCACACAGCTGGGGGGGTGGGGGGGAGTGCTGTTCCCAGACTGTCTCCTGTCCCAGTCATCCCGCATCCCTCCAGTTTTTGACAATGTTTGTTTCTGGTTCTTCCTTTCCCTTAATTTAAACTGAGTCCTTGAATCATTCTGAAATGTATTTGGGTATACGCTGGTTGTCCTGGTATTACTCATTTATTGAAGAAAACAAGGCCTTTTTCCATTCATACTTCTATCAAACGGGTCGTCCTGGTGTTAAAAACATTACTTTTCATAAAATTATATCTACCTATTATCTGTCCCTTTCACACATACTGATGAAGGACCACAGTACTAATACTCGCCTTCCAGCGAATTCTGGTTGAAATGCAGTGAAGTTACTCAAGCGTGACTCACAGAAAGTGCACGGAAGTGCAGAGGCGGTAATGACTATCTAACAGAGCCTGGTAAGTCAGAGATGAAAGCAGGCTGAATCCGTGTCCCTCACCAAGGCTGGAGGCAACTTTCCTCGCCTCTCGTCCTGGCTGCTTCCTGTGAAGAAGTAATGTATACTATGAATGTGGTTGTGAAAATCAGAGAACGCACATCCGAGCAAGGGACCTGGGCAGGCAGAGGCGCCCTGTTGGCACGGTAACTGTTGTTCCACACTCATTCCTTCCCTTGCGTTGTTCTGACCTGTCAGGTTACACTCAAGTTTGTCAGCGACGATGCTTAGTGTTTAGTCTGAAATGCCAAAGCACGTTTCACCTGTGGCTCACTCTGTCATTCCTGTTCTGCAGAATTTCCTTTTAAATCAACTCAATAAGGATATCTACAAACCCCTGATAGTTAACTTCTCGGCTCAAACGACTGCGGCTCAAACTCAGAACATCATCATGTCGAAACTGGACAAAAGAAGAAAAGGAGTTTTTGGCCCTCCTTTAGGCAAGAGAATGGTAATGACCTTTTCGTCCCCCCCATATTTGTTTTATCTCTTTTATAATACTGGGCCCATTATGTCCACGGCTACAGTCTGAACAAGGAAAACGAATATACTAAAGATTGCCACCTTTGGTTTGTTTGTTTGTTTTTTAAATGGTTTATTAGTGTGTATGTGTGTGTGTGCATGTGTGTGTGTGCATGCGTGCATGTGTGTGCAAGAGAGAGAGAGAGAGAGAGAGAGAGAGAGAGAGAGAGAGAGAAAATGGGTGGGGGCAAGAAGACAACTTTTGGAAACGGTTCTCTCCTTAACCATGCATTCTGGAATCGAACTCAGGGCATTCGACTTCACTGTAGGCACCCTTACCCTCTGAGATATCGCTCTACCACACTGGCTCTTTTCTTTTAAATGAATTTTTGATTTAAAATTTTCCCAGACTGGGGATATAGCATAACCAGTAGAGTACTTAGCTAGTATGCACGGAGCCATGAGTTTGTGGTGGCAAAAGCCTGTGATCCCAGCTCTCAGAAGATGGAGGCAAGGCTGTCAGAAATTCAGGGTCATTCTTGGACACATATCGAGTTCAAGGCCAGCCTGGGATACATAAGACCCTGTCTCAAAAAAAGAAAAAAATCAATTTCCTCAAACAGGTCATAGTTCATATTTGTTTTGAAACTTCCTATTACTGGTGATATGTGTGTGACACTGAAACCATGGTGTGGTTTCTCAGTGGCTGCGTTTAGAGCTGAAAACAAAATATTGATATGAAAAATGAGATTGTAAGTCCTGTGTGACATTCCTAGCATAATTTAATGCTTGCCTTTCCTTAAGAACTCTAGGCAGAGGCAGGCGGATCTCTGTGAGTTTGAGGCCAGCCTAGTCTACAAAGCAAGTTCCAGGAAAGGCGCAAAACTACACAGAGAAACCCTGTCTTGAAAAACCAAAAAAAAAAAGAACTCTCTCTACCAAATGACTTATTTACGCTTTTCTGCAAAGAACTCCCTTCTCGACTGAGCCTTCGTCACTCAAAGGTTGTGCTCACCTAACATCCACACCTTTCTTTGCTTTTTAATAAGGCAGAGTGTTTCACAAGGGAAAAGGCATTTTGAGAGACAAATGGCAAAGAGGATTTACAAGCCTTGAACCACCAACCTATAAATATTAGTAATGAGAAGGTCTCCTTATTTCTATAGAAGTCTAAAGAAAATATTCTTGTTGGAAAAAGAAACCATCACTTCTCAGATATACACTCTATACCTATAAGAATACAGACGAATAATCTGCCTCAACATCATTTATAAAACAGGACTCTAGATCAAGTGCTAATATTTTCTTTTCTATTCTTCTTCTTTTTTTTTCTTTTGGCGACATTGTCTCACTATGTAGCCCTGGCTGGCCTGGAACTCACTATATAGACCAGGCTGGCCTCCAACTCAGAGATCTCCTGCCTCTGCCTCCCAAGTGCGGGAATTACAGGCAGGCACCACCATAAGGGGCTTAAGGGCTCATATTTTCTAATGTTTCTTCTCTTTTCTCTCTTAGGTTGTCTTTGTAGATGATGTCAATATGCCTGCTCGGGAGGTCTATGGGGCTCAACCTCCCATTGAGTTACTCAGACAATGGTTAGATCACTGGAATTGGTACGACCTCAAAGATTGCTCTGTGATTAAACTAGTGGACATCCAGATCATGTGCGCGATGGGTCCTCCAGGTATGCACTCTGTGTCTGTGACTACTAACAGAGGAAACCCCGCTGGCTGTATCTAAAGAGATGACAGGAGAAACCTCATTGAACAACTCTGAGTTACCGTGTCTGGGGAATTTATTTTCAGTGTGTTTCCATGGAGACCTAATGGAATGTACCACTACAGTTAATTTCCTGAAATGAGTGGCCCTGGTCGGAACACTGGCTGCCCAGTTCTTCCAAATCCTTGAGTATTTCCTGGGAGTTGACTCCCCATCTCCTCCTCCTCCTCCTCCTCCTCCATTCTGAGAACCCAGATAGCCGCTCCTGGACCAGCTGGCATCATCCATCCTGTGCCATTCTTGAACGCATCAGAAGTAGCCATTCTTCCACACTAAGGCACACCCCTTCTCACCAGGCTCTGGATTTAAAGTTTGCTAAGAGGAATTAAAACAGTGAGAACCCAGAGGAATGAACTCTTCAGTTTCCTTTACATTTTCAAAGAGAAGTCTGTGAACTAAGCTGGTACTGACATGCGGAAAGCGACTTGATTCTGCTGACTGGAGAGCTCTCCCTGTGTTCTTTCTGCCTTCAATCTGGCATTCTATTGACAAAAATTCTTCCCTGAATATACTGCTTCAGAGACTCTATTTATGCACAACATAAATTTTGAGAGGCAAATGGCAAAGAGGATTTACAAGCCTTGAACCACCAACCTATAAATATTAGTAATGAATTACTAGGTGCTTTTAGAATTACTTCTTTACTGAAGAGTATATGAGAAAAATCCTTTTTTAAGTAACTGTTATTTGTCTGTGTATCTGTTTGTCAGGCTGAGGGCTGGACCCAGAGCCTGGAGTGCACTAAGCCTGTGTCCTTCTCCTCAGCTTTGACCCTAGCCCTATATACTTTAAATATGATATAGTTCTGTGATGTAAATGTTAAATGCTAAGTCACTTATGGAAGTCTTGTGTTTGAAAATATGATCGTTATCCTATGGAGGTAAGACAGTCTCTAGATTCTTAAAATTGTAAGTAGCTAACGAAGTGGCTACATGCACGTGTAGACTGGCCTTATAGGAAATTAATCAACGCATGGGGAGGAATTAGGATAAAATAACTAAACGGAGTTTACTCAAGTAATTCAGCTAGAAAAACATCACCTTAAGTTTGAGTTATAGTCTTGATATTAGTGTCTTCCCAAACAGTTAATTACTTTTCATTCTTTTTGTGTAACATGAATTTATCACCTTCCAACTTACTTTAAATTGCCAAGTAGTGAAGAAAATACTTTGGTATTATTCTAGCAATATTACTAAGAATTATCCTTTCTAGAGCTTGGCAGTGGTGGCACACACTTATAATCCCAGCCTATATTCAGGAGGTAGAGGCAGATGGATATCCATGAGTTCGAGGTTAGCCTGGTCTACAAAGGGAGTTCAGGACAGTCAAGGCAACATGGAGAAACCCTATCTTGAAAAACAAAAACAAACACACAAACAAACAAACAATTATGCTTTCTAATCTTTAGGCGGTGGCCGAAATCCAATAACACCTCGCTACGTGAGACATTTCAATATTGTAACTATCAATGAGTTTAGTGACAAGTCCATGTTCACAATCTTCTCCAGAATCCTGACCTGGCATTTAAGGATCTGGTAGGTAATTTAAGATTGCTTGACTTCTCTTTTTCATTAAGAAGTATAAAGGTTTTTAGAAATGTATCAAATGAGTCATATTTATTACATGTTCTTGTGCAAGTATCCCTAGACAGAGAAAGGGAACAGGTTCCCCTGTCCTAGTGTGAGAGCACAGCACAAAGCGGTCACTGCCTTCTGCTCTGTGGTTACCTTGAGTTTTCATAACTGAGGACAATTATGGCTGGAAAGAGGTGTCCAGTTTATGTTGTAACTTTGATATCCTCTGGTGGAAGTCTTGCATCTGACAAGGGTGTTTCCATGACCACATTTCAGAATAGAGACTTGAGCCTATTCCCTGGGGAAATGTTCCCCAACTCTAGGGATTCAGTTCTAATCCAGAAGATGAGTGGGCATCAGGGAACCATTCTTACCTGGCTGTCAGCCATCTTGACTCCCTGGTGCCCATTCTTGGGAAATTGTTATTTCTTGCCCAACCCAACGATGATGGATGGGGCAGACACCTGACTTCTTGTTAAGCTAGGAGTTGAATGCAGCAATCTTTCCAAATGAATAATCTCCCTCTGGATTTTATTCTACCCTAATCATATATTTTCCCTCTTTTATTCTTTTTCTTTGTAATTTTTATTCTCTGAAAACTCTTACTTCTTTATGGGTTCTATTTATATAAAATTGAGAATACCAAGTAGTCAAAGAGCTAGATAGGACTTGACTTTGCATGTGGTGGCTTTTGGCTGGTTCTTATGCTTTTGCACACAGCTGAAATCCACTAAGCCCGCTGATCCTGCTGAATTTGCAGGATTCCCTTGGACATATCATAAAATACTGAATGGAAAGCTTCTTGGAAATCAGTAAAAGTCTAGTATAATTAGAAGCGGTAATTTTGTAAACCAAATTGATTCAACCACAATTGAAAATGTCATGTTAATCACATGAAGTGTTATTGTGTTTGCTAACTTTTTTTCTTACAATTTTTTTCCCCTCAGTTATAAGTTTCCAGATGATTTTCTGGATTTGAACACACAAATTGTGAATGGCACAATGACCTTGTACAAAGACGCCATGAAGAACCTCTTGCCCACCCCAGCCAAGTCTCACTACTTGTTCAACCTCCGTGATTTCTCCCGAGTTATTCAAGGTGTTTGTTTGTCAAGGCCAGAGACAGCAGAGAACAAAGAGGCCATTAAACGCCTGTGGGTTCATGAGGTAAAATTCCATGTCATTCAAATGTGATTACAGAAAGAGCTGAGTAAAAAGAAACACTTAGTGGTCTATGTGGTTGAGGTTCATTTAGGTGTTTGGCATTGTGTAGGCCACGGTCACGGTAAAGTTTAAAGTATTTAATATCTACTCTTCCATTTTGACTATAGGCTATCTTGAAGTATGACTTGACTTCAGCATTTAAGCAGGTTAGCCCTCCCTAGTTCCTTGTTAAAGCGTCCTTGTGACAGGGCACTCTAAGCAGCTGGTTTTAAAGCAACAGCAGTATCTATTTACATCTCGCATCTGTGGATGCCCCAAAGAAAACAAAACTACAAGACGAAACAGTGCTGGGGTTCCGAGTTTGAGCACACAGAAGCGGTCTCTAAGTTCTCTGGAGGATGAGGCAAAGACACCCTGTTCTTTCTTTCTGTCAGTGTTCATTTTCTTCTAAAAACTTGGTAGAAGGAGGGAAGAGAGAAATCCCAAAAAGTGACACAACAAAAATAATAATTTGCTATTTTAAATGGTCACAGAGACTACAGAGGTGGAAAGAAAACACCTAACCCCACCCCATTTTCCATATATGAATAATATAGTTGTTTTAATTTTTAATAAAGTAGCTTAAAAAAACCCTAGCAGTTGGGATATGCTGCTATACTAAATCCTTGTGCTACAGTCAGTAAAATTTAAAAGACACTAAGAAACCAGTTTCTCAAGGCACTTTAGAGACAATATTTGAATTCCTAAATCCTTACAAATGCTAATCTGAATCCGAGTGGCCATCCAGTGCACTTGGAAGTTATGGCCACAGCAAGGCTAAAGTTGTTCTTTGGAAAGTATGGCCTGGCAATCCCATCACTCTTGACTGTGGCTGAGTGTGTCCCATATCTGGTGATGAGGACAGAAGCTCCAAGTTTAGTGTGCAAATGAGCCATAGAAATACGCTGGAAGCTAGAGAGAAAGCCATGGAAGTATCATGACAGTCATTGAAAGAGTGTACCTCCTGTCAGAACATGGCCATGACAATGGTCACCTGGAAAAGTCCAGCTCCTCCACTGTGGAGAGGTCAGACCAGACCGTGCCTCCCTGCTGCTGTCCTGGGACAGAGAGTTAAGAAGCAGTGTGTGGTGACTTGAAAGTTCCCCATAGATGGCACCTGGCTTTTCCGTGCTCTTTATCACAAACATTGTGTTGTACTAAAGCCTGTGATGTGAACGTTCCCCCCAGTCCCTCAAGTTTATATTGTCTGAAATTCATCTGTTCCTGGAATTTGCTCAGGGAAAATGTTCTGAGGCTTCTCTCTGAGGAGTCTCCTACCAGCTCCACTCCCCTCCAGCCTTACCCTCTCTCTTCTGTTCTCCTTCTTCAAGAAGCTGCTCTCCAGGTTTTAAAGGGAAGCCCTCCTTCTCTGTGAGGTGTCCTTTTGTTTACTTTCTATCTATTGTATTGCGTCTGTCTAATGCTGCTCCTCCGGCCTCCAGGCCTCAGCTTGGCCTTGAGTCCCCCAGTAAACTACACCTTCTAAAGTGGATTATGCATCCGTGTCCTCTCTAAACGTGCTGCTGCAGCTATCATCACCTTACTGCGACTGTTACAGTTGATGCATTCTTTTGGAGGGATACTTTAACCAAGAACTTTACATTGAGCAGCTTTTCAGTAACAAGTGCTTTTTTTTTTTTTTCAAACAGTTCTAGAGGCCAAGATGTTCCAAATCTGGGGAGTGGCAGATGTAGTGTCTGTGGAGAGCCTGTTTCCTTGTTTGCAGACGATGCTTTTTCTCTGTGTTCACGTGGTGGGGGGCTCTCCAGTTTCTTTATATAACGTTAATCTACTTATGCCGCACTCTGCCCCATAACCTAATTACCTCCCCCAAAGCCCCACCCACTGATGCCATCATCTCGGAGCGAGAATTTCAACATAGAAATTTTGCAATTAAATAAAGCTGTAGAGCAAGGTAGCATTTCATCGTGAGCCAATCTTACTCTAGGAGGCATCTAGAATTTTCCATCTCAGGAACTTTGCCCTTTATCATTCTTTCTGTGGTATTTTCTCCCCATTAAATGTAAGGCCTGGGCTCATTACTTAGCTGTATCCTTATTACACCAGCCACCCCAACCTCACAGATTCATCAATCATCACTTTGATGTATTTTTCCGAACACTTAACATCACCCGGCACATTTCAGTTTTCTTGTTCGCTTGTTGTCTTTGTTATTGTATCAGCTTTGGCTTCTCACTTCCTTTTCCCAGTGCCTGGCATGTAACAAGTGCTCGGTTACTAGTGACGAATAAGTATGCAAAGGGAGGAGGCAGGCAGAACTGATACTGCATATAGACTTTATCACTTGGAGTTATCCATGCCATTGCTTCCTTCTAGCCATTGAATAGTTTACATATACTGTTGTATATGTGTGGCACAACCAGCTTTCAGCCTTTTTCAGATTCTATCAGATGATTGAACTTTAACAATCACTAACAGTGCTTCGGAGACTTAACAAGTCTCATTACAAAAAAAAAAAAAACCCTTGTAATTTTAGTGATTATTTTATATTCTCATACATACATGTTTATATGGGTAAGTTCAGAATTTTAGTCCAGAGGTGCACGGCAGCTGGTCTGGGTACTTCATGCCTTCTCCTCGGGGTGTCTGCAGGGCTTTCTGTCTGATGTGGAGCCACTGGACCTAGCCACCTCCCTGCCTTTGGTCCGATCCAGGCTCAGTGAGGTCTCCACTGACATGCTGTTTAATACTACAGCCCAGCACCCCACTCCAGCCCGACCCTAGCAGTTCAGACTTCCCGGTTCTGTGTCTTCCCCCTTTCCCAGACCCTTGCCAACTCCCAGTCTGCTGCAAAGTCTGTCATGTTTATTGTCCATCTCTCTCAGCACACCAACTCCATGAGGAAGATTCCTTTTTTGTTTGGATTGTTTATCTCCAAGTGCCAAGAACAATATTTGACACATTGTTCTCAGCCTTTCAAAAATGTGAAATATTGAACACAATACTCTAATCTGTGCTTTATTTCTGTTCACTCAAGAAAGTTTCCTTCGGGGCTTAATATATGTTGACGACTACAGTGGATACCCTTTTCCTTTCAAGGTATTGCTGGAAAGGACCTGATATGATTTCATAAAATTGTTTTGGAGGAAACTGGTTTCCTCTCATTCCCTTTGGCTCCTCTATGGTGTCCAAGCTTTAGTGAGCATATTACCTAGTGTCCTTGTTAAATATGGGTATTCCACAAAAACAAAGGAAACATCACCCCAAGGAGGAAAAGAGATGGATGAGTTGAGTTTCACCAAAATTAAAATTTTTCATGCTGCAAAGGAAACTATGGAGACAGAGATGGTTAGCCACATTTTGGTAAGTGTGAAGTAGCCATAATATACCAGAAAGTATTACAAATGAGCTCACCATAATAAAACTCAATTAACTTGGTATGCTAATTTTCAAAAGAATACCCTCTGAGTGAGTTGGAGAAAAAAAGAGGTGGAGGAGGCAAGCAAGAGAGCATCCTCGCAAAGCACCTGCTTCCTCCAGAAAGATCTACTGTCCTGTCAGATTAGGGGCCCTTTTGATGTCATTCAGCAGGAATTGTCTCCTTCAAGGCCCAGTCCCCAAATGTGGGGATGTGTAATTCAGTCCAAAAATGAACTATAACCACAGGACAGTAATATCAGCATGAAGAAATAATTGTTGAAGACAGAAGACTTGCTTATTTATTGTGCCCAAATCATATGCATATAATCAGATTTATTTTACTATATTGTTTCTGGAATAAATTCCACCAGACGTGTTAATGGAATAGATGTCCACCACATGCCTAAAACAACTGTCCCCTGATCCAAGGCAATTTTCTAAAAAGTGTACTTAAGAACACAACAAATAACTTTTGCCAATAACCTTAAAAAAGTTACTTATCTAGGAAAAAAAGAATGTCTTGGGAAGGGTTATAACAAACTCTGGCTTCCAGTAACCATGTCCTGTGACCTGGGTCTGAGCCATCAGCTGGGGTGCTCACTCACCTTCTCTGGGCCTCCGTTCCTTTGCACACACACCGTCCATCAGTCTCTGCAAATTACTTTCTAAAGTTTATTTACTTGTTTATTTTGAGATTAGGCTATAATTACAACATTTTTTCCCTTCTCTTTCTTCCCTCCAAACTTTCCATATGCCCCTCCCCAGGTCTTCTTCAAATTCATGGCCTCCTTTTTCGATAATTGTTAGTGCATGCACATATGTATGTGTATATATATATTCCTAAACATAATCTGTTCAGTCCTTACAATGTTACTTGTATGGATGCTTTCAGGGATGATTGCTTGGCATTGAATCATTTGGTTTGTTCTTCCCTGGTTCAACCATCTCTCACACTTCCATTTTTCCTCAGTTGCCTGTAGTTCTTTGTGTAGGGTTGCAGCCTGGTGGGCTGTTCCTAGTCCAGTTTGTCATGTCTATAAGTATCATCCCTGTTTAACTCACATTTGGGCAATTTTGTTGGTGAGACCTTGTGTATGTAGCTTCTGACGTTACTAGGAGAGACAGTCTCACAGTAAACCTCCTGATCCTTTGGCTCTTAGATCTTTCTGCCCCCTTCCACACTGTTCCCTGAGCCTCAGGTGTGGGGGTGTTTTGCAGATGTATGCACCGGGACTGGGCTCCGCAGTTCTGCCCTTCCATTGGTTGCGGTTTTCTGCAGTAGTTTACATCTGGGGCAAAGACAGGTTTCCTTGATGCGGGGGTGGAGACGACAGTTACCTGGAGAAGAAGGACACGTGTTGATTGATTTCTGTCAGAAAGGATGCTGGTTTAGTAAATTAGTGGCTGTAGATTCTCCTGCGATAACCATGACTTCACAGCGCTGAGGAGTTAGCTAGGTTTCGAGAACCCGACATGGTTTTTCTCTCGTTGAGTAGGTCTTGAGTGCAGTTAGAGAGCTGTTGGTTACCAGCAAGGTCTGCAGGTCACAGCTGTACCCTTCAGGTTATCATGCCATTGACATGGTTCATAGACATTATGGCTGGGTACAAATCACTTTACATTTATTGTCACTGAAGGTAACCATAGTATCAAATAGACATAATTAAAATTAATGTTTAAACTTGATTATGAGATTGTCTTAAGTATTCACATAGGCTTTTGATAAAACTGGTGGATATTTCATGACAGTATTTTGTATTATCTATTTTGTATTTTATAATTTACATACAATAAATAAGCAAACTTCCAAACTATTCTTCTTAAAGCCACTTTTAAACTTATGCAGGTCCTCAGAGTATATTATGATCGCCTTCTGGATAATAGTGACAGAAGCTGGCTGATCAACTACATACAAGAAATACTGAAAAATTACATGCAGGAAGATTTTCATGACCTATTTAGACACTTGGATTTTGATAACGACGGCATTGTGGAAGAAGACGACTTAAGAAGTTTAATGTTTTGTGATTTCCATGATGCTAAGAGGGAAGACACCAGCTACAGAGAGATCGCTGACGTGGACACTCTCCGGATGATCGTAGAAACCCACCTAGAGGAATACAACAACATGAGCAAGAAACCCATGAACCTGGTCTTATTCCGCTTTGCCATAGAACACATCAGCAGAATTTCCCGGATCCTGAAGCAGCCAAGAAGCCACGCTCTGCTAGTGGGCGTTGGAGGCAGTGGAAGGCAATCGGTCACCAGACTGGCTGCACACATGGCTGATTATTCGCTTTTCCAGGTGGAAATCTCCAAGGGCTACGGTAGCCACGAGTGGCACGAAGATTTAAAAGTGATCTTAAGGAAGTGTGCAGAAGGGGACATGCAGGGGGTCTTCCTGTTCACGGACACACAGATTAAAAGAGAGTCGTTTCTAGAAGATATCAACAACCTGCTAAATGCTGGGGAGGTTCCCAATCTCTTTGCTTTAGATGAGAAGCAGGAGATCTGTGAAAAGATGCGACAGTTAGATCGCCAGCGGGATAAAACCAAGCAAACAGACGGGAGCCCCATAGCCCTTTTCAACATGTTCATCGATCGCTGCCGCAACCAGCTGCACGTGGTCCTGGCCATGAGCCCCATCGGAGATGCGTTTCGGATTCGTCTTAGGAAATTCCCTGCTCTTGTTAACTGCTGTACCATCGACTGGTTTCAGGTATTTCCATGTAAAATTTAGACAGAATTCTAGAAATGTTGACTCTCCATCATCATGAAATATTTTATAGACTCCACCCCAAAATATAGGTTAGCAAAATCTTTACTTTTATCATAACGTATCATATGCAGTTATAACAACAGAAATCATTACAGGATTTCAGTCATTAATCTCAGTGTATTACAAAAAATGTTAGGATTAACCTGTTCTTATATCAGGAGCCTGATAGGAAACAGCATACTTGAGGTCCTAGCAGAGAAGAGTTTGGGAAGGGACTGGTCACAAAAGCACGGGTAGGGTTAAGGGAGCCGAGAGGTCATGGTTCGAGAAGACATGTAGAACTGAGCTTCAGACCCACCTTCTGGCTTGTTCAGCCCTCTGCCCAATTTACAGAACCCAACAAAAATCAAAAGGGAAAACATCATGGGGGGTTTTGTGGTAGAGTTCTGTCTCAGAAAGCACAGAGCTGAGCACACAAGGACAGAGAAGCTGTGACAGGGACAGGGGGAAAACAGCCAAGCGTGTGAAGACTCAGCTCTCCCCTGGCTTTATGTTTAGATCCCGAAGCAGACTCTGAAGGTGCAGCATACGTGTGGCTGACGTTCTGTATGTAGATCGAAAACAACCATTTATGATGCTGGAAATTTACACAGGCTCTATACCTCTGTTACCACATAATTTATTCCAGGCGAGCATCCTTTGTTTACTTCTTCCTTGCTTTTACCGGATAATACCGTAACAACTGGAGACTCAGAAGTGCATGTAGGGAGCAAAGGCTTTCTACAGACAACCTTGAAGAGAAAAAACCCTAACCAAAACCACGACCTTGGCAGAGATGGGAACTAGTCAGAATGGGGGTGGGTGGAGGGGCGGGAAGGGCAGGGCAGTTAGGGTAACAGGAGCAGAGGGAAGCAGTACGGTTGAGGTCAGGAAGGTAGGAAGGGCCAAATCAGACTGGGAAGGGTGCTGTGGGTGTGGTTTGCATTTCGAAAAGATACTTTGCATCTTTATGGAGAATGAAGACCGTTGGAGGGTCACACTGGAACCTACAGGCGAAGGATAACAAAGGCTTGAGTTAGAGTGGTGGTGTGGAAAGAAGGTAGAGTTGGGAAGTTATTTTAGGCGGCTGAGGAAGAGGAGCAGATGAAGGGTGAGTCCTGGGTTTGGACTCTGGCATGTTGGTGACCGATGGTGATGTTGACTGAGTTGAGGAAGAATGCAGCTCATGATGGGAGGAATCATGAGGCGGGCCTTGTGAGGTGTCATTGAGCTATCCGAGAGATACCACAGAGGTAGTTATTTATGTGACTCTGTTGTTTAGGGGAAGTGTAACTACTGTGAGGAGGATTAAATGAATGGTACTTTCGTGCACAGAAAAGTTCACATTGAGTTCAGATCTCCCCTTTCTTGTCCTGCCAACACTCAGTAGCGATTCATCTAGTCCCAGAGCGAACTGGAGAGAGCTGCTGCGCGCACTAGTCACCGCCCTCTGCCCTAAGCAGGCAAGGGCAGGAAGAAAGCTCTTCCTGGATGTGTCTTTCCCACTTCGTACCTTAAACTATTCCTCTTGATCTCTAATCCACAAATCACAAAGGGCTGCAGCAATAACAGGAGAGTACCATGACCTTGGTAAACTGCTAAAATATTCATTTTAAATTTAGTCGTGGCCGGAAGATGCATTAGAAGCAGTTGCCTCACGGTTCCTGGAAGAAATTGAAATGTCAGAGGAAATCCGAGAAGGCTGCATTGACATGTGTAAAAGCTTCCATACTTCTACAATCAACTTATCAACATCCTTCCATAACGAACTTCAAAGATATAATTATGTGACTCCAACCTCTTATCTGGAATTGATCTCTACCTTCAAACTGTTGTTAGAAAAGAAAAGAAAGTAAGGATACAATTTCTGATTTTAAGTAAGCTATGAAAGTTTTAAAAATGTTTGTGTAAAAATGACATAGCAATGATAGGATCACATACTTTAACCGTTTTATCAAAACTTTGAGATTCAGTCCTTAAAGAGCTTGAGGGTAAGAAGCAGGTCTTATTCTTAGGTTTAATTATGTTGCCTAGTACACCCTAAATTTATCATTTCATTTACTGCAAGAATGAGGGAGGTACATTGTCTATCTGAAAATATCAATACGGAGCCTGGCAGTGGTGGCGCGTGCCTTTAATCCCAGCACTCGGGAGGCAGAGGCAGGCGGATCTCTGTGAGTTCGAGGCCAGCCTGGGCTACAGAGTGAGTTCCAGGAAAGGCGCAAAGCTACACAGACAAACCCTGTCTCGAAAAATCAAAAAAAAAAAAATACACACACACACACACACACACACACACACACACACACACACACACACACGGAGTGCAAGAGGCATATGCTACGGCCAGTGCCAACATGAGTGTTCAGAGAAATTGACCTCAAACTTCCTTTGGTCATGAAAATTAATACTTGGAATGCACATTCTAAAATTTAAAGCTTGTTACCATCAAGACTGGAAGTTAAAAGTTGAGAAAATTTTAGTGATCTGTCCTACAATGAGCATCAACATGAATTTTCAGAAAAGTTGTTCCTAGACTTTCTTTGCTTCTAAAAATGAGTACTTGAGATGCACATTATAAAATGTAAAACTTACTAATATCAAACTTGAAAGCTGGAAACTTAGAAAGTTGTAGTGATATCCTGTAAGGACGCCTGCAGTCTCACAGGCTCACTGAGGTGAAGTTTATGTTGCGTTTACTGTCTTTATGAGGGGAACAGAAGCAAAGTAACACAGTCCCTGCAGCAGGTGATGGCTGGCTTTGCATTTTCACCCTTGATGTACTCTTATCCTGGACCCAACAAATCAAGTTTAGTTTCTTAAGTGAATATGGTGAATCAAAGTCATCCATATTATGAGCCACAATTATACATTATAAAATTCTGAAGATCTTTTTTAAACCTAAAACAGAGATCATAATCTATGGTTCAATTACATTTTATTTACAGTAGATCTCAAGACTATTAGCCTAATAGAGCAAATTCTTTTAAATATTAAAAAATACTTAAAACAGATTCCTTTACATGAAATATTAGTATGTATTTCCACAGTTAAATTCAAAGTCTCCCAGTGGCTAGTTCAAAACACAAGCACTTTGAAGTGTTGTTTCTCATATTGATCATGATGGTACCCGGATACCTGCAGGACACTCCTTACCCCCAACTTAGTGTGGCTATTCCTACACTATCCCAGGTTGGACTGTCTGGGTCCCCGTGGTCCACACCCTAGAGAGTCTTACCATTAGTAATGTTTCCATCTGTCTAATGAAATCTACAATTCCCATCCAAAGCTGCTACATGACTTGACAGGATTTTGCTTGTTCTTTTCGATTTATCTATGCTGGAGGACCGTAAGTTCTCAGAGATTAAGTTTTGGATCTCATCCACAAACAAGGCTCTTAAGTGTACACTCCCAGTACTTAGGGTTATCCTAATTGAAAGCAAGATTAAACTAACAATGTATAAACTTATGGGAAGGTTAAAAAGTCATGGCTTTCTGAGCATTTCAAATACTCGTTGTTTGTTTGTTTTGTTTTGTTTTTTTGAGACAGGGTTTCTCTGTGTAGTTTTGGTGCCTGTCCTGGCTCTGGCTCTGTAGACTAGGCTGGCCTTGAACTCACAGAGATCCGCCGGGTTCTGCCTCCCGAGTCCTGGGGTTAAAGGCGTGCGCCACCACTGCCCAGCTTCAAATACTCTTATTACCCTTTCACATTTCTATCTTTCTCCTTTTCCCCTTCATAATTTCTTGCAAATTAATTAAAATATAATTATATCATTTCTCCCTTCCATTCTTTCCTTCTTTTAACCCCTCCCATATCCCCTCTTTTCAAATTGATAGTCTTTTAAAATTACTGTTACACACACACACACACACACACACACACACACACACACACAGAGTCAAATGTACAAATACAACCTACTGAGTCCATTTGTGTTGTTTGTGTGTATGGTTTCAGGGCTGACCATTTTGTATGAGACAGCCAGTCAGGGAGCTCATCCCTGCGAAAGGCTAATTCTCCCTCTCTCCGTAGTCAATAGCTGCCTGTAGTTCTTTGTCTCGGGTGGGGCCCTGTGAAATTTTCCCCTCCCGTGTTAGCACATCTACTGATGCTGTTGTTCAGGTCTTGGTTTATGTAGCCCTTTCTAAGAGAGGTGGTCACATGGAAGGCCTCCCGGTATCCGGGTTCTTAGAGTCTTTCTGCCAACTCTTCTCTGATGTTCCCTGAGCCATGGCAGGATGGAGCTGTCCAGTGGGGCTAGGCTCTCTACACTCCACTATCTTTGTATCACGTCCAGCTGTGGTGTTTTTGTTTTGTTTGTTTGTTTTTTTTTTTTAACCATCTCCATCTGCTGTAGAAAGAAGGCTCTTTGATGAGGGGTGAGATCTTCACTTTCAAATGTTCTTGCAAATTGAAATTTTTAAGTTCTCTCTTCATTTTAGCTAGAATTCTTACCTTGGGTTTGTGCTTCTTTGAGTAGATTAAACGCCAGCTAGCACCTAGAAACAAGCCATGGCGCCGCCTGTAAAAAAGTCAGCCAGCGCCTAAAGTTAGCAAAGGGTCTCCTGGGATGAGTGTCCTTACCAAGAAGCAAAACCTTCCTAGGACTTGCTCCCAGACCTTGCTGGAGACTAACTCACACCCAGCACAGGACTGTAGGCAGATCTGGCTCCTCCATGCCCATTTTTGTCAAATATTTTGCTTTCTCAGAAGGAGTTCAACACATGATAAACACGTGCATTTCTGGTCTTGTCTTCCTTCTCTATGACAGCCTTTCCAGTGGTTGTTTCTGTTTTTCCTTTTTCGGGTTACTTTGTATACCTCAAGCTGTCTTCCCACTCCGGCTGTTTTCTTGAAAATTTTTGAAATATGTCACCTTTGAATATGTCATATTTTAAAATGAATTGTTACAGATAAGGAGACGTTTCTCAGTAGAGAACATATATAAACACAGGTAAGTATTTTAAAGAATATTAAAATAGTAAATTTTAAAGGGCTTAAAATTATTTCCAAAAATTTATTATTCCTTTAAAAAAATCATTTTGCACAAAAAGTTGAGTTTTAATATGTCTCACTTGTCCCTTTTGTCTTAATAAAAAAATTCCTATTTCAAGATGTAATACATTTTTAAATTTAAATACATTTTAAATACAGGTCTCACCATGGACCCTACGCTAATGTAGCCCAGCCTGGATAGCCTCAACTTCCCAACTACTGGGAAGATGTAATATACTTTAAATATATTCTCATCTCTGGCAATATTCAAAATGATGTATTTGGGGCATTGAAGTCTCTTTAAAGTAAGTGATTATTTAAAAAAAAGACACTATAGATTTGTTGGAAGTCATTCACCAAGGTGACAAGGTGACTAACGTTAGAGGTGTGGCGTTCATTTTGTTATAGGAAGCACTTTGCCTTGTGGCCAGTGTACTTATTTATTCTGTGGGGTTTTCGTTGTATACCCAGAGGTACTGGAGACACCCAAGGGACTAAGACACAGTGTTTGTCATAACTGCATAATCCAGCGTAGTTGTGTTCATGTTTTTTTTCCTAATCAGCTAATGTCTATGAAAGCCTCTTAGACCACACCTTTAATGCCTTCAAAAGGGGTGAGACACTCAAGAGCGCGTAAGATGCCTCTTGATGTGGTCAGCAGGCCCCCGCCTCTCACCCCTTCTCATCTCTCTCCTCCCAGCGAAGTGATGAAGATGAAAAGGCGGTATGAGGTGGGCTTGGATAAACTGGACTCCGCCGCCTCCCAGGTCGCCACCATGCAGACCGAGCTGGAGGCGCTGCACCCCCAGCTCAAGGTTGCCAGCAGGGAGGTGGACGAGATGATGCTGATCATTGAGAGGGAGTCCATGGAGGTGGCCAAAACCGAAAAGATCGTGAAAGCTGATGAAATAGTAGCGAACGATCAAGCCATGGCCGCCAAAGCCATCAAGGACGAGTGCGACGCTGACCTGGCTGGGGCGCTCCCCATCCTGGAGTCTGCGCTGGCTGCCCTGGACACCCTGACCGCGCAGGTGAGAGCGGCGCCGATGCTGGGGATTGGCCACTGGGAACCACAGTTTAGTTTCTCTCAAATTACCACCCACATTTAAGGAACATTTTTAAATTGTCAAGAGGATTCCCTCGTTATCTGAAAAAGAAATGCATTTTCATGAGAAAGACGTTTTTTTGAAAAGGAACAAAGCTGCCAGTGGTCACTACTACTACTACTTTGTTTTAAAATTTTATTATTGCTATTTTTAAAGATTTATTTATTTTTATGAGTTCTTCAAGAATTCCATACAATGTGTTCATCATATCCACCCCCCTCTCAACCCTTCCCAGACTCATTCTCTTTCCCATCATGGCAGCTCTTTGCAGAGCTTGGTACCGTTCCCTCCCCACTGTGAGTTCCCGTGACCATTTTTCCGTTGTTTTAACTTTTCCTCCCAATGGACTTGTCCAAATTCTTGCCATGGTTCTACCATTGCTGCCATTCCTGTGCTCCTTAAGGCTTAGTTTGAAAGTATGAACCTATTAATGTGATTATAATCGAACGTGCAAGCAGATGCTTTATTAATAACTGAAACATCACTTTTCAAGGATATCACAGTGGTCAAGTCCATGAAGAGCCCCCCTGCTGGTGTCAAGCTCGTCATGGAAGCCATCTGCATCTTGAAAGGGATCAAAGCCGATAAAATCCCCGACCCAACAGGCTCAGGGAAGAAAATTGAGGATTTCTGGGGCCCCGCGAAGAGACTTCTGGGTGACATAAGGTTTCTGCAGTCACTTCATGAATATGACAAGGACAACATTCCTCCGGCTTATATGAACATCATAAGGAAGAGTTACATCCCCAACCCAGACTTTGTTCCGGAAAAGATCCGGAATGCTTCGACAGCTGCCGAGGGGCTGTGCAAGTGGGTGATAGCCATGGATTCCTATGACAAGTAAGTGCTGGGAGGAAACCCGATCGCACGCTGGGTCTCCTCGCCTGGTCGTGCGGACAGTAGAAAATTAGAAGCCTGCATAAGAAAAAAAGATTTTCAAGAAATGTGTGTCTGAATCTCTGTTTTCATTCTTACTAGAGCCAAAATCATAGCCATTAGAAAGAGTATATAGTTTAATGATTCTTAACGTTTTGGGACTTAGGACTACTCTCGACTAAAAAATTCCTAAAGTCTCCCTAAAGCTTTTGTTGATTTACCATGTTAGAAAATTTAATTGAAGAGTTTATAAACATTTATTAATTCATTTAAAAATAACAAAATTATGGCATGGTAATAAAAACAAATTATTTTATGTCTTATAAATGTAAATTTTATTTAAAACAAAGAAGAGATTGGTGTGTGGCTGAGTGATAGAGCACTTGCCTAGCATTTACGAGCACACAGATTCTATTCCCAGCACCAGGAGCACAGATATTTGGGCTGGAGAGATAGCTCAGTCTGTAACATGATTGTCTTACATGCATGAGGATCCATGTTCAAACCACAGAACCATGTAAGAGAAGCCAAGCATGGGGGCACTTACTTGGAATCTCAGCACTGTGCGGGCAGTGATTGGCGGGTCTTTGGGACTTGCTGGCCAGTTATCTTAGCCCTTCAAGTTCCAGACCCGCTGGAGAGACTGTCTCTGAGGAATGACACTAGAGGTCTTCCTCTGGTCTCCACATGTAAGCCCACACATGCGTGCCTGCACCTGCATGCACATAAGTGCCTGTGCACACACATAATGCACAATACTATATGCACATGATGTATCATACTATATGCACACATGCTATATGTACACACATAGAAGGGGAGAATTAGCAAGAAGACTGCTTTTTACATACCTTGAAGTCTTTTCAATGTGTGCTGTGTGTGTGTGTGTGTAGCATATGTACATATTTACATGGCTGTACATATGAGTACATGTGCATGTATGTACATGTAGCGGTCAGAGGTCAATGTTGGACATCCTTTCTCCAAGGTTGTCTACCTACCTTCCTTCCTTCCTTTTCTTCTTTCTTTCTATTTTTTTTTTTTTTTTTTTTGAGGCAAGGCCTTTCATTGATTTGTTAGCATTAGCTGGCCACTGGGTCCTAAGGATCCTCTTGTCTCTGGCTCATTGGCACTGCATTTACAGATGCAAGTTGATGCAACTGAATTTTTACGTGTATGCTGGGGCTCTGAGCTCACACCCTCATCTTCTGCAGCAGGCACTCTAATGACTGACCCATCTCCCCCTTCCCCTCATCATGTGGTTTGACATGAGATGGACAGACAGGAAAAGCTTCCCCTTTCAATCCAATCTATCTCAATATGTTGCTTTGATGGAAGTCCATAAGGAAAATTTAAGGCTGGGAATAAAACTCAGTGGTACAGTGTTTGCCTGCATGCGTAGGTTTTGGGCTCAGAGCCTCAGAAACCCCCCAAACCACGCTTAGAAAACCACCCGTGAGGTGGATAGTCTCGTGACATTCAAGGACTTTTATGGCTATAAGGAAAACATTTATATCCTGAACAAAGCAAGTAAAATCAGGAACTATTATATGATACGTTTTGAATACATAGTCAATGCGAATCATTATAATATATTTAATATTATATTATATAATATTTGTTATATAATATGTTGTGTTACATAATTATAACACACATACACACACACACACACACACACACACACACACACACACACACACACTAGTACTACACATGTTTCAGACCAACCACTGTACTCTCAGCTTAAGCCCCTTGTTGCTTAAACTTCTTGTGGATCTGTATGTAACATAGGTCTGTACCTCACCCACTGTGGCAGGGTGTTCCCAGGCACTGTGGCTTGGATTTTTTTTTCTATTGTTTTAAATAAATTGGAGTGGCCAAGATGATGTGTGGGCATTGCACACTGAGACACAGGGACAATGTGTTGATTTATTCCTCACTGGCCTGCCTCATGGAAGGAGTCCCTATCACACCAAATCCCCACACTGAATTGAAGGCCTGTGAAACTATAGCGAGAAGTCCCAGGGAGTCTGCTGAAGGGGTGTAGGGAGTTTATTAGGACGTAAATTGGAGAGAACAACTCACTAAACAGAACAAGCAAAACCGTCCCAGAGTCCTGGAAGCCTGATGTCCCGTCCCACGCTGCTCCTGCCGCCTGAGTCAGTCCGCACCATCCAAGCTCACGAGGGAGAGAAGAGAGCGAGGCAAGGTGTACATGCCCCTCGGGTCTTAAGCTAGTCCCAAGTCCATGCCCCAGGAATTGGTACCTCAAGGTCATAGGTGGAACAGGTACCCACTCCATGAAACTGTAGATTTTTAGATTTGAGGTGGCCAGAGCTGTCAGTTTGTTGTGACAAGTGCTACCAGACTCCTTCACTGTTGTGGCTCCTTACTTTTCTCTGCATTGTCTATTTCTTCATGATTTTCAGCTGCTCCATTGGATTTTGTTACGTATTTACTGTTTTTTGGTTGTTTCAATACAGGCCCCACTAAGAGCCCGAGCTGGCCTGGAACTGACTGTCAACAGGCTAGCCTCCGACTCCCTGAGATCCTCCTGCCTTTGTCTACTGAGTGTGGCACACGCTTAACGCCGATCATCTTTTTCTTGATTCCCAGTACCCTCTTCTTTCTCTTCTTTGTTACCCTGCTCCTTCCCAGTCACAACGTCACACAGAGGCAGCTCCTAATCTGTCATCTTACCCCTCAAGTCTTAATGATTATTTCTTATACTTTGTATCAGATTTGATTCTCAGATAAAATATGGAGTCTAGAAGTTGGTGTAAATTCTGTATAAAGAACTGTTTTGAGTCATTGTAAAGAGTATTTGGAAAGTAAATTCATGTTAGAAAGTTCCCTATCATGTTCAGAGGATGTAAATTTTCCAACTTTATTGTTCTGTAGAGTGGCAAAAATTGTAGCTCCCAAAAAGATAAAACTGGCTGCAGCTGAAGGGGAGCTGAAAATTGCTATGGACGGTCTTAGAAAGAAGCAGGCCGCCCTGTACGAGGTCCAGGACAAGCTGGCTAAGCTTCAAGACACACTTGAGTTGAACAAGCAGAAGAAAGCTGACTTGGAAAACCAGGTATGTGCTAGCAGCTGCAAATGAGAGAGGATCCTCACGTTGCAAATAAGGAAGACATTGCTACCAGCGCAAAACGCGCCAATCCTGTTTTCACATTTATTCTCGGACAGCCCAACTTCTGGTCTTTTTCTATGACCTGAACCCAGATATCTGGCATGTCTGCACACTTTTCACAGGGACATACTTATTTTTTTTTTCCGAGACAGAGTTTCTCTGTCTAGCCCTGGCTGCCTTGGAACTCCATCTGTAGAACAAGCTGACCTCAAACTCAGACATCCTCCTGCCTCTGCCTCCTGAATGCTGGGATTTAAGGTGTATAGTATCAACACCAGCCTACCTTCTTTTTCTCTAAAATCTGCCCTGTAAACTGTAGTTGAACACATATAGGACATTGTGTCAATCTTTAAGATGTAACCTGTTACTGAGCATGATTACATTTTTTTCTTTCTTTCTTTTTTTTTGGGGGGGGGGCTGGGGGGTGGAGACAGAGTTTCTCCGTGTAGTTTTGGTGCCTGTCCTGGATCTCACTCTGTAGACCAGGCTGGCCTCGAACTCACAGAGATCCACCTGCCTCTGCCTCCCCAGTGCTAGGATTAAAGATGTGCATCACCATCGCCCAGCATGATTACATTTTATTTAAATAATATAACCACTAAGTGAGAGTATATAGTTGCTCACTGGAAACATTGTTCAACTTTGCTGTGTGTTTGA